>JADKLZ010003451.1:0-22405 GCA_021533235.1 Biomphalaria straminea | reverse complement strand
ATAGATAGATAGATAGATAGATAGATAGATAATTATATAGACAGATAGATAGAAAAATAGATAGATGGATTGATGGATGGATGGATGCATGGTTGGATGAAAGGACGAACGGAAGGACGGTCAGACAGAATGACAGATATATAATAGATAAACATATATAATGGTATACATTGTTACGAATCTCACTATCCAGGCTTTCTGCAAACTGCACCATACACCACCAATTGAAAGAACTTGACAACTCCGGGCTCCAAATAACGTAAAAGTTTAATGTCAATAAAGAACAGCCTATATTGTACAGTTGGCAGCACGTAACAGACTGTACACATATCTCTCCGATAGCACCGTATCGCCGTATCAACTCTTGCACTGGTCTCTCCGTCTCGTTCCGGGCTTGCACTGGGTTCAACAGTTCATGACTGACTTCACACACTTGGGCTTGTTGTGTCGGATTCGATCATAGTTCAAGATCAAGACGCAAGCCGTCTCAACTGTACTTGACAGTACTCCGCACTGAGCCGTTGTAATGCTCCGTACAGAACCACACCGCTGAACTGTGCTGTAGCTGACCGTGCTCTCGACCTTCAGTCGTGAACCCCCTTCAAAACCTTTTTCCAGGACCGTCTTGACTGCGACACCTCTGCTCTTTATGTAGGGTCCCTGCTAGCCTTTTCGAACCGGACAGAACGCCGCTCGACGTTTCGAGGTGGTCAGGTGACTACAATTCTCGTGACAACCCTGAGTATATATATATTTTTAGATAGATAGATAGATAGATAGATGGATAGATAAATAGATAGATAGATATATAGATAGAAATATGATAGATAGGTATGCTTCTAATTTCTCATTAATAGCGATTAAATCTATTTCTTTTATGACTAAAAGACTTTAAAAAAAGAATAGCCCTATAGAAATATTTTGTCATGTTAATATTAACCATAGATAAGATAAGATAATTTTATTGATCCAAACTAATGGAAATTCAGTTTGATTACAATTGACAACCTCAGCGTAACTACTGTACAAAAACAATATTGAAGGAAAATTCGAACAACATTCACATACAAACACTCATACACATTCACAACCAGCGCTTTATGAATTTGACTTCTATGTACTTCTCAATGACAGCTGACCTCGTAACACTCTGACAGAAAGTGGGACAAAGAGTTTTTAAATCTTTAGTTTTAGTCTTAATGTAAAGAAGGCGACCACTTCGTTCAGATCTTATGTAAAAGTGGTTTAATGAGTGCAGGTGGTCTTTAAGAATCGTGAGTGATTTGGAAATGCATCTTTCTTGGAAAAGCTCTTGAAGAGATTGAAGCTGTACTTGAGTAATATACGATGCTTTTTTAATTAGCCTTTTTATTCTAAGTCTTTGCGCCAATGAATTATTACCGTACCAGCAGGTGATGACCAAGTTAATAAGACTGCTGATGGTTGCTGTGTAGAAGAGTTTGATTATTGTTTTGTCTATGTTAATTTTTTTTACCTTTTTGAGATAGAAGAGTCGCTGGCTACTTTTCGTGTATAGATTTTGACAGTGTTCACTCCATTTCAGTTTGTTGTTGATAGTTGTGCCTAGATATTTATATTTACATATTTATCAATTTAAAAGATGAATGTCGCGGTAGACTCTGTTTGTTATTAGCTTTAATAATATTTATCATATTTTTTTACAGAGACCAATGGTGTCATTGCATATGTAAATAAACAACAACCCGTTATTACAAACACCCAAGGAGGAAATTTAAAAAATGTTCAAGGAGAAATCTACGACAACGAATTAAAAGATTCCTATCTTCAAGTCACATGGAACGATTTGAAACTTTCAGAATCTGGAAACTATTTTTGTGAAGCTCATGTAAATCATTCAGATGGAAGATTTGATAAGATGAATGAAATGTTTACAATTATTGTACAAAGTCCAAAACTTGAGGATTTGGTAAAAGTAATACAGAAATTACAAAGACAGGCTAATGTAGACAGAGAAAGTGTGCGAGAGAATCAAGATAAAATAAAGACTATTCAAGAAGATTTGGAAACTAAGCAACAAGAAATTTTACGAATTAAAGAAGATTCGGATTCTAAGCAAAAAAATATAATGAGTCTTAAAGAGGTTATGAATACTACAAAACAAGATTTAATAAGTAATAAGAAAGACTTAGATACTAAGAACCAATATATTATCAGTCTTAAAGAGGATATAAATACTTCAAAACAAGATGTTAAAAAAATTAAAGAAATTTTGGACATTAAAAACCAAACTATTTTAAGCATTCGAGAAAACATTGATACAAATAAATACAACATAAGCATCATTCAAGAAATTCTGACCTTTGTGGTAGCTAATTTTTCAACAGCGCTAATAGAAGTACAAAAGCAGATTAACAAAGGTACAGTTTTTTTCTCTCTAAATAATCAATTTTCGTAAGTTTCATATTTGTAAGTATCCAACACGACTAAAAAACAAAATTGGCGCTTCAAAAATGTCATTATATCCCCCTTATTCATTTGGCTTATCTCTCTCTGTCTTCTCTCTCTCTCTCTCTCTCTCTCTCTCTGTCTCTCTCTGTCTGTATCTCTCTGTCAGTCTCTCTCTCTCTCTCTTTACATTTATTTTTAGTCTAATTAGCTGCAGAATATTTTATTTTACATAGCTAATATCAACTCACTTGGTCTGTCTGTATGGTTAAAATTTTGTATACATTATTTCTGTCACACAGAACCTCGAGTTAAGTGAAATTTTGCACAATTATTTTTTACCTGACAACACAAAAGAAAGAAAACAAAAAAAAAATCAATTAGTTAATTATTTTTTATAATTAATTATTTTGTTTAGTATCTGGAACGAAGGAATTAATTTTTATTGACGGTGGTGGTATAAGCTAAGATAGTGCAATTTAAATATCATCATCTAACTCTTACAAAACACAACAAGCCTATAGCAGCAATCGATAACTATATAATCTTCAATGCTTATAGAATTTCCACAAGCAAAGTGTTACCGTGTTAGTTTGAGAAGCTTGATAATGCATAAGCCAAGAGTTTGAATTCAGGTCTTTCTCCTTGTTTAATTTTAAGAAAGGCTATTAGTCTGGATATATTACAAATTTAATTTAATTATATAACTTGTCCAAACTTGTTGTCACAAGTACGTTTAAAGCAAGCTTTTTGTTTTCTAAAAACTATCTTGTATGTTTGTTTTCGTTAGTCTCTTTTATTTAGAGCTTTTCTGTGTTGACGAGCTATCGAGAGCTAATGCTTTCCAGTCGTGAATGTCGATATCGCATTCCTTGAAGGAGCTCTTGATGGTCTTTGTAGCGCTTGTATTGGCCTCCCTGGGAGCGCTTTCCTGCACACAGCTCTCAGTATAGAAGTCGTTTGGGAAGGCGATTGTCAGGCATGCGAACTTCCATCGAATTTGGGACTTTTTACTGTAGCATTGATACTGTTTATGTTGGACACTTTTTATGTCTGGTATGTGGTCGGCCAACTCACCTAATTGATACACCTTAGACAGCGTAGGTTGAAGGATTTTACCTTTTTGCTGTGACGGGAATACAGGGTCAAGGACTCTGATGCACGTAAGAGTGACGGGAGAACTACAACACTGTAGACTTTTAGTTTTGTGGATATGAATTGATCCGAGCAGCCGAATTTGGACATGATTTGCAATAGGCCTTCATGACTGACATAAACAAAAGCTTTAATCAAATCTATAAATGCAGGATAGAGATTTGAGTTTGATCTGTACATTTTTTTTGGAGTTGGAGGACTGCAAAGATCATGTCAACCATGCCTTATCCGTGCCTCTACCCTGTCTGAAGCGCTTACGACTTACAGGAAGTAGAGCTGTTCTAGATAATGCTGTAGTCTGTTTAATTGCACGCTAGCCAGAATCTTGCCAGGAATGCATAGGAGGGATATGCCACGATGGTTATCATATAGCTGCTTATTTCCCTTTCTCTTGTAAAGGTTAATGATGCAGATGTCTTTGAACTCTTGTGTTAGTTTCTTTTGTTCCCACTTTATCTGGTACATTTCTGTTCGTTTGGCTGTCAGCTCTGAACTGCTAAGTGAGTATATTTCAGCAGGGATGTAGTCTAATCCCGGTGCCTTAATAGTTGAGCGATTAGATATTGCACTTATTTTCTCATTGCGCCTGAGAGGGTCAGCAAGTGAATTGTTAGTTTTTTGGGATTTGTTTCAGGCGTGCGATGACCTCGGCGCTAGTGTTTGATGGACATTTAAGGACGGTACTGAATTGTTCTGCCAAGCGAACAAGTATGTCCTCTCTGTCTGTGAGAAGTTTGTTTCTATCAGCACTGAATATGGGGGATGAGCCATTTTGCCGAGGACCATAAAAAGCTGTAATTGATTTTTTTTTAAATTTTGTTTTTACTGTTAGCGTATGACTGGATTAATTCTGCTATTTTTTTTTTTTTATACCATGACTCCTTCATGTGTCTCAGATTACGCTGGACCTCTTCTTTAGCATTAGTGTAGCGTTCTGCTTTGGGGGCAATCTGAATTACTCAGAAAGGCTTTAAGCAATGCTGCTTGTAAGTTAAAAGTTGTTCAATTTGTACATTGTTTTCATCAAACCAATCTTGGTGCTTGGGGTTTGGTGGACCGAGGACGCTGCTAGCCAAATAGTACACCTAGTCCCTTAGTTTATTTCAACTGTTTTCCCAATTTTTGTT
The DNA here is from genome assembly GCA_021533235.1 of Biomphalaria straminea. Lineage (NCBI taxonomy): Eukaryota > Metazoa > Mollusca > Gastropoda > Planorbidae > Biomphalaria > Biomphalaria straminea. Next base: position 17,696 of record JADKLZ010003451.1, on the reverse strand, counting down.
TATATTCAATGTTTCATTTTCACAGTATAGTTTATTGATATGCTCTTGCTTGATATCTGTGTGTTGTGAGCTTACCAACATCTGGGCACTTTCCTTGATTGCATTTCTGTGTCCGTCTGGGAGGTTCGATGTATATTTTAAGCTTTGATAAGACTAGGCGATTATCAGTCCAGGAGTCATATCCAAATAATTTGATGTCAATAATGGTAGCGTTTGTCATCGGCCTCCGAAATGGGGAAAAGACGCTATTAGTTTTGTGTGGTCTGTCTGTCTGTCCGTCCCGTTTAGATATCGTAAACTAGAAGAGTATTTGTTATTTTCAGATTGTGGAATGTGCAGTGGCACATTTTGTTCAATAGACATGTTTGTAATTTGTTTTGTTACAGAACTATTCACAGCTCAAAACCAAAAAAAAAAGTCGGAAGTAGATGGATAAATAAAAATGACCAATTAGATTGAAGAACCTACTCTTTTTTTTTTTTTTGCAATTTTAGGATTCAAACATAAATTGTGAGCTATGTTTGCAATTTTTTTTTTTAAATTTGTAAGAAATCAGATTGAGTAATATTTGGAAAAAGTGGCTAAAAAAGAATATTTGGGTGCAGAACGTATCGAATCGTTAACTTAAACTAAAAAATTTAGTATGTCATATTTTTTTCAAGAAAAAAGTCTTTCTTAAAATCAAAATGATAATCATGTGCAATTACATGAAATCTGTCGCCATATTTAACTATTCTGTTTTAAAACGTTACGTTTTAAATGGTGCGAGGGCACTATAGTGATAATAATTATCCTTGTTCTTTTTTATTTTCTGCTAATGATTCTATTTACCAATTCCAAGAGAACGTCCCTTCCTTTTTCCCCAACACGTTGAGCATTTTGGGGGTAATACCATCCGGCCCAGGAGCCTTTTTGAGCTGCCATTTCATTATGGCAGCATTAAGCTCGACTATGGAGAAGTGGGTTAAATATTGTATATTTTCTAACTCGTTTATATGAACAAAAACAAAATACTAGTTATTGAATGTATTTCTGTATACTTATATATAATATAGAGAACTTTATAATATATTTTTGAAACTATTTTATGTGTATTTAGAAATAAAATATTTTTGTTCGTTCTTATTTGACAGTTAATAGATTACTACAGTATTACCATGTACTACCTACGACTTGTCGTAACGTTACCAGTACTAAAGACCGTGTCATTTTGACGTTAACTTCCGGGTTAGAGGTCATGTGTGACACCAATACAGACGGCGGTGGATGGATCATCTTTCAGAGAAGAATCAACGGAAAAGTCGATTTCTATAGAGGCTGGAAGAAGTATCGTGATGGCTTTGGAGATTACAACATTGGTGAATTTTATCTGGGAAATGAAAATATTTTTAAGTTAACTTCTACTGGACACTATGATTTAAGAATTGATTTAGAGTATGAAAATAAGTCATACTTTGCTCAGTACAAAGACTTTAAAGTTTTAAGTGAAATTGAGAACTATAAATTACAGATGGGAAACTATTCAGGGAATGCTGGTAATAGTTTATCCTATTTTGGCAACATGTCGTTTAGTACTTTTGATAGAGATAATGACCGTTACGTGGGAAACTGTGCAGAAATCTATTCTAGTGCTTGGTGGTTCGTTGGTTGTGGTCATTCCACACTTATCGGGAAATGGGGAAGTAAATCATCAGGCCAGGGATTGAACTGGTATGGTCTTACTGGAGATGAAAACAGTGTTACATTTAGCGAGATGAAAATGAGAGAAACAAAGTAAAACTCACAATTTGATGAATGTCAAAGTCTGACAAGTGAGGGTACAAATAAAGTAAAAAGGTATTTGACTTCCACAATGTAAATTTAATAAATGAGATCGCCTCACTAAAGCAGTTTTCACGGTAACACACCTCTTTCATTTGTTTAGAAATATTTATATTTTGTTATAATTTGTTTGGAAAGATTAAAGAATAACATACTTTTATTTCAATACATTTGTATAAATGATTTTCATTTCAACCATATACTTTAACATTTTCTTTATTAAATACATTTTTCCTTTTACAAAGCTTGTACACGCTATATCTCCCCTAAATGAAAAATATATCAAGTTTAAATTTGCATTTTATTTCTTGTATCTAATAAAAAAAAAGGCCAATTAGTTTACATTAAATCATGTATTTAAGACAGTCCTTTATAAATAAGCATATGAACTGAGCCAAGTTTAATTCAGTTTCATGGAGATATAACTTCCTGATACATAAAAACTTGCTATGCTAGTAGATCTAAGATCTTAGGATGGTGAGATTTTTTTTTTTCAGATCAACAAAAACGATGTAAAGGTGTCTGTTTCTCTCTCTGAATTTTTCCTGCAGTAGTCGAAGAGAGGATATCATTTCTACGGTGAATCTACCACTCCTGAATCCGCACTGAGATTCTGGGTAGACTGTAGAAGCTATCACTTGCAACCTGGATAGTGCCACTCTAGCAAAGATTTTCCCAACTATGCTGAGGAGAGAGATACCCCTATAAATGTTGCAGTCACTCCGATCCCCTTTGTTCTTGTATATTGTGACTATATTTTATTCACGCATGTCCTGTGGGACATGACCTGCTTCCCAGCAGCGGCAGAGAAGATTATAGAGTTCATGGGGCAGGACTAATTCGTTTGACATTAATTTCTTCCAATAGGGATGCCATCACTCCCTGGGGATTTTCTATTTTTCATGCAGTTAATTGCTTTTTTAAACTTATCAAGGCTAGGAATGGCATCTAGGCATTCCAATACTAGGATATCTGGTAGGGACGCCAAGACGACATGGTAGAAAATGGTAAAATGATTTTTTTTTGGCTACCATCATGAAATTAGGTGACTGTAGTTTGCTTAAGTTGGCTGCACTGGGGCAGAAAGTAATGTTTCCCTTTCAGACAATATATATATATTAAAATTGTAATTTATTCTATTTTTGTAAATACTGCCTGGTATGGCAATCTAAGCACTAAGAAAAAAAACTCCAGAGAATCCTAAATGCTGAAATCGGAATATCAAAAGACATATAAAGAATAGTCATTAGAAGTGGAAAATCGGAAAACAGGGGAATGGAAGTCGTTGCTATGATTGATGTAAAGAATAAAAATAATTTAAAGAGAAATTATACAGATTGTTTTAACAAAATGATTAAAATCAGAATATTTGACATTTTGTAACCATGTTAACGACAACTCTTTATTGAATATGGAATTTCCATGAGATAATTGAAATGATGTATAGATAAAACCCATAACTGAAAGTGTATCTATAATGTTGAAATTGTGTTTAATGTTTTAGAAAACCACTTCAATGAAATATCTCACAATTACTTTAAGGCGCCTTTATTTTTTTATTATTTTTTTTTGAACGCACCTTTGACATAGTATAAACTGATCAGATTCTAAAGTTATACGATTTTTAGGGAGAAAAAAAAATAATATCAAAATGTACTTAATATCCTAAAATGTATAAACAGGGGGTTACCTCGCTTAGCTTGAATCTATGATATGTAGAGCTCAGGAATATAAATAAAAATGAAACTTATGTGTCTGGAGTCATGGAGAAGTCCTGGAAATTTTAAGAAGCAGCAGAAAAACTATTTAATAGGTGTGCATACAGTGCATAACATTCACTTAATCTACGTGGTTAACTTTTTTTTTTTTTTTTTTTAAAATGCTTCTTGCCGAAAATGTTTAGTAGAATGGAAAAAAAAAAATATTTCTAAAATATAGTCTTTGAGGCGCATTTTAAGATCTATTGCCAGAAGTCCCTAGATGCATAATAGTGGGCTTACCATTAAACTATTGACAAAGTGGTGGTTAATTCAATTTTTTTCTTTACCAAAAGCATAACACGTTTGACAAAGGAACTGACGGTACTTTCACAGAAAGCAAATTTGTAAAATTGTAATCGTAATCAGGGCAAAGGATAGAGAGGATTGGAGAAAGATGGTCCATAAGGCTTGTTTGGCGCCCCAACGGTCCACCAGACTAAGGGATAGGTAACAGGTAACAGGTAATCGTAAAAGATGATAAAGTTTTGATACGTTTTCAAATTTTAAATCCAGAAAAGAAAAAAAAATTGTTTTGTATCTAAAGTTACACTATTGGTAAATTGATCTATAGATCAGTTGTAGTTAATTATAAAATATACCTATGTGTACGATGGTTCAAAAAAAAAAAAAATTGGGGGGGGGACGGGAATCGGGGTTGGGGGTGACACCCTGAATTGACCGCACCGGATGACACCCACCCTAATGACGCCACTGCTTTCTAGTCAAACAAGAAGTTGCAAAGGGAAATGATAGTAGACATAAAATGCCACAGATTATACACTGCACAATGCTTAGCCAAACTGTCTACTTAGTGCTTATCAATAATTTCTTTCAATTGTGATGCTCTCTTTGTTTGGTTTATATGTTAGAAACGAAGACAATTAAGTTCTTATAGCTCTAATTGTTTTATTTTATTTAAGTTAAGGTTATGATCACTGAGTTTGTTTAAAAAATAAAAAAATGAAAAAAATAAGTTTAATATCAAGAGGAGTTTACTCTGAATATATTTGGTATAGCCATATAATGACATAGTTATCTCTCTTTTCACTACTTAACACTTTTCACTACTACTTTCATGAAAAGTACAAATAAAAATTGTATGTATTTTAATTTAAGGTTTTAAATTCTAATGAATTCTCAAATAAAATGCACATACAATGAAATAGTTGATCTGTGATAACAAAACACTAGGTGAATTTCTTGGCATCATGTTTATGTTTTTTGTTTTTTTTTTTTAAGCAGAATAATACACACGAATTTTAAGACCATTTTATGAAATATAGGAAAATAACCGATATTGAAAATTCCAGACATACAGTTTAATTAGATATACTGTTATACCTTTATCATTTTATCATTTTAATTCCAAATCTTCACGTACTTTTCGGAACTGCCAGTCTGAGCCGGCCATGGATAATTGAGGGCCATAGGTGAGGTGAATTTGGTGGCCACGAATAAAATAGAAAAATACAAAATAAGGGGAAAATGTGCAATCTATATATATATATATTCCTCTAAGTCTGAGGTCAAACAACAACATGCAAGCAACAACATGCAAGCAACAAGTAAATAGGGAAGATCCCATGGCGTACGCACCACGGTGTGAATGGACCCAATCCGCACTATTTCATTCACAAAATAGCATAGACATAAATAAATATAGACCGGAAAAAGGAAGTAACTTCGTGTAACTTGAAAACACATGTATATATATCTACTATTGAATTATGATTTCTAAATTATGAAAAAACATAAAATTTCATGACCCTCAGTCTTAGAGATTAAACACAATTTATAGACATAAAATAATGTACACACAATTGTAATGCACAAATTTTTGTTTCATTTTCATTTTCATAGTATTTTTCATTCATGAATTCACGCATTCACTTTACTTATATCAAGCAATTGTGAAGATCCCATGGCGCAGCACGTTGTGAATGGGAAATAATATATCCAAATCCGCACTATTTTCATTCACAAAATAGCATAGCATTTTTCTTTTACTTTAAAAAGATTTTAATAATGTCCGGAAATTTCCAGGACTTTTTCGACCGGCGGCATAGCATTTAATACCATTTCAGGAGATTTCCAGGGGGCTCCTGAAAATCAAGAGGCCGCGGGAAATCTGTTATGCTTTATAAAATGGTTCAATTTCATAATTTATACACCTAAAATTTAGCACGGGTCCAAAGAAAGTGCGATTCCCACTGTGGTCGCATATGTTGTAGTGCCTAAGGCCTGCCCTGGAAAATAGCGGCGTATGCTATGCCGCCGGTCGACTAGTATTAAAGAATTAGTGTACTTCAAACAATAAAAATAAGTACAGGATTCGCTGTTCCTTTTCTAAAACTTCATACGCTACTTCCTGTGTGGGGCCCAAACAATCATACATTGACTGTGCCTTGGTACAGCCTTGCGAACAAATTTTAAATGGAAGATATAGCCAATATTTTGTTAAAATTCAATGTAGATTTGTGTAGCATTTCCAGTTACTAAGTTATGGTTGGGTAAGTTTATTTTATTTTATTATTAAAACGGTTGTTATTCTCAGTGAAAGCTCCTTCAGTTGTTACCCTAGCCTTCTTGTACAAGCCAACTCTTTCCACACAGTTCTTCGTAGCATTGAATAAATACTGGCCTGGGCTAATGTGTGTTACTGAATTTATCGAATAATTACTATTAAATATAGTCTTCGTTTACTTTCAATACTTAAAGTGACCTTTAAAAATAATTTTTCTTTAGCCTCTTCATTCTAAGTGATAAGAATCAAAATTTTTAATGATTTCTATAGATATTTACAACTATTTATTTTTAATATATTTGGATTTTTAGATGTGTAATGTGTGGTCTCACTTGATTTATTTATGTTATCTTGGACCGCATAAAACACTTTGGCGGGCCGCATGTGGCCCGCGGCACGTAATTTGCCCACCCCTGACTGCTAGATGAATGTATGGAGATGCTGTCGTTAAGTGAAAATCACTTGAAACAGGAAGTTCGTGAAGACTCTAAGTCAAATCACTCCAAGGGCCAATTTTGAGTTTGTAACTCCACACATACTGTTTTGTAACCTTGCTTTATTTGTATCCAGATCTGTTACCAATTGCATGACAGATCTAAACTAATGAAGAAGCATTTACCTGGTCAGGAATGTGGCTGCACAAACAGTGGTGTATAGGCGCGGAGGATTGTAACGCCTTCTGTGACTGTGTTGTTGGCAAGTCTTCCTGAGGTTACCTTCAAGAGGAGAACTTGACAAAGGTTGTTGCGATAATCTCAACGGGATGTTTCGAATTGAAATTAAAGAAAAAAATGAAGAGACTAAAGAAGTTTGCTATGTGAATTAAGATATTGTTTCTAATGTTTTTTAACAAGTTCCTCAATGAGCCGAACATATTTTAAAACAACGTTGGGTCTACGTCTAAGCTTGCTGCTGTGGACCTTAAGGACCCCTGTTTTTCTGACATAACCTTTAACGAGAACCACGAACGCCTCAAGACCGTTTCTGATTTCTTACCTTGGATATCGTCAGGTGAAATTGCGAATACGGGCCCCAACAATGGACGAGACAAAAACACTAACGCTTTATGTATCGTCTCAACATCTACTTCTAGGCTGCACTTGCCTTCATTAGGCTTGCAAATTCGTGTTGATGGGAAATATAAATCTTTATAGTGTCATATGTGTGTAGAAAAAAAACTATCACTTTTCTTCCTTTACTGTCTGGCCTGATGGAAAAAAAAAATAAAATCACAACACTTTTTTCCCAGGTACTGTAACATGAACATACAGTTAAATGAAATACACATCACCAGTCTTTAGTCGTTGACTAAAGTACACATTTTCACCATTCCGTTTTTTTTTTTGGCTGAAATTTTTGATACATTTTCCCCCCACTTTTTAGTCTTTATGCCAACAGGAAATAAAAAAAAAACATTTTCTTTTGGTCAAAAAGTATGAAGACAACTGTTTTAAGATTCAAACAAAATAATGCTGCATTGCAGAGCTTCATGAAGAAATTACTGAGCCTCATAAAATTAAAGAGCATCAAGAAGAGATAAGGAAGCCCCATAAGGAGAGATTACAGTGCTTCTAGAAGTAATTAGAGAGCCTAAACGAAATTACAGAGCTTTATGAAGAGATACAGAACCATAGACATAAATAGATATAGACTGGAAACAGGAAGTAACTTCATGTAACTTGTAAAAATGTATATCTATTGAATTCGGATTTCCGAAATCTGACAAGTTGCACGATCTTCAGTCTTAGAGATTTAACAAAACTACACTGCCTCCTTATTTACGCAGCATGGTGTGAATGGAAAATGGTGTATCCAAATCAGCACTTTTTTCATTCACAAAATAGTATAGATAGCATAAATAAATATAGACTGGACAAAGGAAGTAACGGATTCAGTCCTTAACTTTGAAGTAGTGAAATTAGGGATTTTTTTCAGCAGAATGTCCAAATAAGCTAAAATTAAAAAAAAAACAGTTTCAGAACAAAAAAATGAACATTATGATTAATTGACATTACAGTCACGCTAAGAGATAAAAAAAACACACTAGTGAAAATATTGTAATACTTATATAGGTTATGGCTGAAATAGATATAAATACTTAACTTTTATACTGCTCATGCTGTATAGTAAAGTACACAAATTTGAAAATCACAAATTTTCCCTTCATAAAATTCTCTTATTGGCCAGTCTATAGTTATTTATGTCTATTTACAGAACCTTATAAAAAACTTATGGAGCCTTATGAACTGATTACAGAGCCTTATGAACTGATTACAAAACCTCATGGAATAAAGTAGAGCCTCAAGAAATAAATGAACAAACATGTTTCAATAAAGGAATGACAGCAGTATTTGTGAACTATGTACTCGTTTGTTTGTTTTTTTCGAATAAAAATAGTCAAACTAACAAAGCAAAGGAAGAAAAACAAAAAAACTTAGTGAATTATTGAATAGATTTGTTAAGAAAAGTCTTTTTTTTTTAAATGTACTCATAAAAAAATGTGAAGTAAGGAATTAAAATGTGTACATATTTGTGCTGTAGGCATAGACATAAATAAATATAGACTTGAAAAAGGAAGTAACTTCATGTAACTTGAAAACATGTATATCTATTGTATTCGGAATTCCGAATTAGAGATTAAACAAAACTCATAAACATAAATAAAGTACACACAATTGAAATTCACACATTTTGGTATCATAAAATAGTCTTATTGGCCAATCTATTATATTTTTTCATCTAAGGCTGTGGGTTAACATCAACTTTTAGTTTGACTTGACTCTTTGAACTGCATTTAATGTAACAATAACGCAGATGAGACAAGTTTAAGTTGAAGGCACTCTTTGCAAATAAACATCTCCATCTATTGAGGTAAGCACGTCTAGTACCCCACCAACAAGGTTGAAACTACCAGTGGCTAATATCTGAATGTGGGTAGCATCTTGAAGGGAGACGGGCACTTGAGGAGGGACCGCGCACTGATCAGAGACCTGGACGGAGCTATTCTTTTCCTGACCTGCCAAATGAAGAGCCTCCATAATACAGGGGAAGATCTACGAAGTTTTACTGTTTAATGAAGAGGTCAGCTCGAAATTCAGCTTCTCATTTTTGTACAGTTTGTCTGAGTGGCAGAGAAGTTTGGCATTTAGTATCAGACTGGGTTCGATGACATAGCTTAGCATGTCTCCCATAGGAAGCAAGTCGCGGTTGGGCGCCATCCCCTCACCGCCCTCAGCGTTTTCGCTACTTCGTATGGACATCAAGTCACTCCTGTCAGACTCTGTAGTAGAGGCAGAGATGACAGAGGATTTCTCACGTCCCCAACACTATTGTTTGACCTTTTGTTTTGAACTTTGCTTTTCATTTAGTCTTTAACAGGCCCCAAGGTCAGGAAGGGAAACTTTACAGTTCACTATGTTTAGTGTGCTATGATGCAAAAAAACTAATTTTGACAAAACTTGTATCAACTCACTCATGCATGTCTATTTGCTATAAAATGTGTACACGCTATTTCTCCTCCAACAGCAACTCTCAGATCCAGATGAAGTGTTGCACAACTATTTATTTTACATGACAACACAACAATCAATAAAAAATATAAAGTTTGGTATATGGAACAGGGGAAAGAACTTGCACTTCTCAAATGTGGTGGTATAAGCTGAATTAGTCCCCGTTACGGGTAATTTAGTATTCTCCAATAGTTTCTCACTAGCAGAGTTGTTTGTGCACGCAGACATGGCAAGGTTATAACGATATTTAGTCTTTGGTAGCTAAATGAATATGAATTAGTAATACAGATATATAGTAAATATACTTTTTATTTTAACATACACATTATATAGATCAAACGCACAAATTTATTTTTGTTGGTTTCGATCAATCATAAATGTAATTACATGACTGGTACAAACTTATTGACTTTGTTACACTTTGTATAACTTTTTGTTTTAAGTATTTAACAGTTTTTTCTTGTTCCATCTGTGGGTAATCATAGAAATGAATTTATTTTATTTTTGTTTTGTTTTGATGCAAACGCTTCATGACTTTTTAAGTCTATTTTTGATTTTCTTTTTTTTAAATATGTCAACTAATTACAAAACAAAAAAAAAGGCATCTTTTTTCCCCTTGGGAGTCACTCAGTAGTGGGGCGGCCTGCCCCCCGCACCCACTAGTGGCGACAATGCACAGTAATAAAGATATATTGCAGGCAACACAACATTTACTTTAACCTTATATTTAGAATCTTTTATTATAGCCTATTTACGGTCGTAAATAACTCTATTACTGTTTAGAATGAAAAAAAAAGCTGTTGTCTTGGTTCAGTAAAGTAGATTTTAAGAGAACGTTTGATTTTTTAATGTAATTAAACGTAAGTATATTATCTAAACTAATTCAATGTGACAATGAGGGTTGTGTATGTCTGCCCGTCTGAACGATAAAAAAATATTATACAAAGCTAAAGAAAAAAAAAGTTTATTTATTTGGTGGAAACGTTTAGAATAAGAAGTAGTAAAAATAAAAATGAGCAGAAAAAAGTTTGTAGTCATGTTGTTAATTTTAGTCTATGAACTATAAACTTTCATTTTAACTCTTAAATATTTTAAACAAAAGACATGTACGCCCCTTTTTTTTCCATTACTCAGCTTTTCTTTTTTTTTTTTTTTACAAACTTGCACGTTCTCCTTATGTCAGCATCCTGTCACCTACTTTGTAATCATTTGATTGGACTATAACATTTCAGTGTTTACGTCCATCTTTGTTCTACCACATAATTTCTCATTATCTCAACTCATTACATTACACACTATTACATTTCTTGATAATTGTTCAAGTCCCACTGGTCAAGGATTTCTCTCTGGTCACACTTGTCCTATTAACTACCAGGACGTTGACTTAGAGATGTTGTTGTAACTTGAACTGATAAGAAAGTTTCTTGCAGTCATGAGACATAAGCTTATCACTTGTCTTTTAACTATATAAACCAGTATTCTCTCCCTTGTTTTCACTAGTACCACAATGGCCTTCTTTTTACGTCTGACTCTGTGGGCGTCTTTAGTTTTCTGGTCAGCTTCAGGTCAGTTTTTTAGTTCTTCAGTTTTGTGTAAGGGGCGTCAAGACTTAGTGGTGAAGGGCTTTGCTTTCGAATCTAGGGGGATCAGGTTTAAATCTTGGTGAAGTTTTGGATTCTGAATTTATTTTGATTCTCTAAGATGCCGCAGAACTCTAATTTGTAACTGTCTTAAGTTGGTTAGGGTTCGATTGGTTGATCATAGGACTGGCTACAAGGACATGATCGTTAATCTTTGGCTACAGAAACAGACCATATAAACAGATGATTTTTTATCAATGGATGTATAAGCCTTAAAGATCACACAATCTTTAATTTTATTTTTTTCTATAAAATTCCAATCTTCAAAATGCATCTTTATTAAAATTACAGTTTAAGTTTCATTTTAAGTTAAACAATTTAAAAAAAAAAATAATTCGTTAAGATAGTTTCTAAATACAAAAAAAGAATGATTTTTCCCCTTAACAAATCCTTACGGTGTGTGCATGGCAAGATTGTAACTCTGCCCTATTGTTTAGCGCTTTTCGTCCCGAAAAGAAACAGTGTAGCAGAGGTTTGACACAAGGGCACCCCAGGGGGCTGTGACCTCTCCGTTGTGGTTTATTTTGTACACTAATGATTTTCAGTCAGATAGTCTTTTTTGTTCCTTCACAAAATTCGCTGACGATGCGGCTCTTCTTGCCCTGCTCTCAGAGAGCTCAGACGTAAATGAGTATTTCAGAGAAATAGAACACATTGAGAAATACTGTAAGGATATTTTTTTTATTTTTAAATGTCAAAAAAACTAAAGAAATGATAATTGATTTTCGTAGGGAAAAGAAGGAAAATAAAATTGTTTCTGTTGCTGGAGAGACCATTGAGATAGTGCTAACTTTTAAAAAGCTTGGTACTATCCTAGACAATAAACTAAATTTTACTGCAAATACTGATTATATCAGCAAAAAAGGGCAGCAAAGATTAAGATTACTGAGAAAACTGTCCTCTTTTAATGTTAGTGAAAAGGCAGCTATGTTTTATCACGCTCACATCTGCAATATTTTGAGTTTTAATATGACAGCCTGGTATAGCAATCTGAGCATTAGAAATAAAAAGAAACTCCAGAGAATTCTAAATGCTGCTGATACAGTTATTGGCAAAAACCAAACCTCATTTGGGCAGCTGTTTGAGACAAACATTCACAAAAAAGCTAAAAAGATTCTGGAAATAAAAAATCACCCTTTGGGTCAGGATTTTGTGATTTTACCATCACAAAAGAGATACAAGACACCGATAGCAAAGACTAACAGACACAAGCTCTCTTTTGCTCCCATGGCGGTGAAATCATTGAATAGAAATAATTTGATATAAACATAAACTATTTTTTCACATGTAAATTTTGAATGAGTCAGGTATGAATGTTTTTTTAGGTTTGATGTTTTGTTTGGTGTAATGCACAAATTGTAAGACAAATTTCCTCAGGGATAATAAAGATTATTATTATTATTTAATAAAATAATAGTTTACAACAAATTAATTGATATGAAGAAATATAATTGAACTATTAAAATGGATGTATTAATATTTAAACTAATTGTTCATCATGGATTGCTTCTACGGATTGAAGAGAAGAGACCCTTTGTGTCATGGTACTTATAGGCTTAGCTGCTAGCCCTTGGGTCGTCTTCTGGCGGTCGTAGGACTGGCACTTAGAAGGATGAGTCCTCTGCTAGCCATTGGGTCGTCTTCTGGAGTTCGTACGACTGGCACTCAGAAGGATGAGTCCTCCGGCTCTGTCTTGGACGTCGGCTTGAGAGGTCTTCTATGCTATAGACAAGCTGGCTCAAGTGTGAGGCCACTGCCTGTTTAGCAGTAGAGAGGGTAGGTGCTGCAGACTAAGTCGTAGCTGTGGCTAATAGCTGGTAGATAGCCGCGGAGAATTCCAGCTACCGTCGCCTCAGCGTGGCGTCTCCGTGGAAACGTCCATTTTATAGGGAGATGGATAGGCTAAGAACGGTAGCGAACATAGCCCTCGGTGAGCTTCCACAGACACGGTGGAGACATCGTACATTGCACGTGGTAGGGATGCAAATAAAGGCTCGCCAGTAAGTCCAAAACCCCCAGCGATTCGTTCCCTAAACGGGGGTCACACGAGCTGTGGTGGCCCTCGCACGGGTTCGTTGGGACATCATAGGTATAAGAGGGGCCCCCACGCGGCCCGGCCTCCGGCCGCGTACAGGAGGAGGAAACCTGTGCGGGGCTCAAGGGGGTCGGGTGCAGCGACACACCGGGTGTGAGGCATTTGCACTTCGGATAAGGCGGGACCTCTGACAGAGTGTCTGGCGAAGAGCCGGCCTCTCATCCTGGCCACGGGTAAAATCCTTCCCTTGGTCAAAGGGGCATAAAAGGGAGCTCGCTCTAAGGCTCTCGCCTCGTATGGACATCAGTATACGGTAGATAGCCGCGCTGACTCACACCAGTAGTTTCTGTAGCTAGGGTTGCTCTATACCGTGGGTAGTAGCAATAGGGCAATGGACAGCTTGAGCCGGTTACTGGGCAGATAATACTGGTCAGTAGGCGCTGTATGCATTGGATAATGCTTAAAGCCAGAGATAGTAGGCAATACCTATTTGCTGACAGGTGAGTAATGGGGGGGTCTGGTGTGGTCGGCTATCGATATAGCTTGATGTGGAGTCCTTGGAGATGTAGGCAGCTGGTACTGGTTACAGGTAGAACCCTCCAACAACCAGTTACAGCAACCAGGCCGTTTGTCCCTAAAGAAAACCTCACTAAAATGAACACTAACAGAGGAGACTTCTGCGTATGAGCGGGGCCTAACTAAGAACGGTTTGGTCTCTCTATATATACAGAAGGGACTTCTAATTAACACACGGGAAACAAAACATGGGCCTTTCTTACTTGTATCAAATACTGCAGGCGTTGGACGTCAGGTCCGGCCAGGGCAACTATTCTTAGATTGGGGCGTATCCTAAGGGGGAAAGAGTTATTTAGCGGTGGTGAAACGCTTGGAGGGTGATGAACAGTTATTGAACTAAACTGTTGTGAGAGCGCAGAGTCTTTTGTGTCGCGGTCCACCGTCCAGGATAAATAATTAGAACATAGCCAATGAGGTTAGTTTGTCTTAATTCGTTTTGTGTCCCGTGAGAAAACTGGACCCCCGGGGGGGGGGGGTAAATGTTATAGGAATTTTGTTAGGGGAGGACATAAAATAATTTGTTAATTTTAAAAATAAATGTTTCCCACGATTTGGTGGGAAGAAATCTCAAATGAACCTGTATGCATCTTTTGATATCGTCACAAATATATATATTTAGAGTGCTAAATCAAAAGTTTAGTTTATGTAGATCTACATCTCTACAGATCAATCTGGGCTGCTTTTTTTTAATTTTACGTAAATTTTATCTAAATTACATCCAAATTATGAATAATAAAAATTAATAAGATATATATTAGGAGTACTAAATCAGAAGTTTATTTTATGTAGATCTACATCTCTACAGATCAATACTGAAAGATTATTTAAAATGGCTCGTGTGACATATTGTATATATCAGGCTAATAGTTTGTAACCAGTTTGTTATTAAGTTAAGAGCAATGCCTTGTGTTAGGTACTCACTTATTTAATTATACTTATTTAGCGACGCACCATAATAAACGCATAGTGAACGGGACTACTGACGTTTGGGATATGTTGTCTTAGAGACTTAGAAATCAGTTAGCGCTAGAATCTCTTAGGGTGAAGACGTGGTTTATTCTTATTAGTAATACTGAGACATTTGACTGTGGTCTAGTTTGTGATTAAAGTTCTATTTAAATTGTTCCTCTGAATTCATCACTTCTGTTGCTAGTTAAATCGATGTGTCTTGTTTTCGTGTCAGTATTGGTTAGTTAACTGCATTGAAGACACCCGGACAATAAAACTCAAACGCCTGCAGAGTAATTGAAGTTAACTCCAGTGCAGCCTGAAGACAAGCCTAACATCACACTTGCCGTGCGGTTAGCGTGCTGAACTGATTATTTCGACGCTCCCGGGTTATGCGACTGTTTGTTTTACATGTTTCGAATGTTTCTTCAGAGTTAAAGATAGTTTACTTCCTAGTCCAAACCCTCCGCAGGAGGGGATGGGAGCATGCAGGAATTGAACCAGGGACCAACAATAAATCCGAAGTACAGTCTAGTGCTCAAACATTAAGACCTGGCAGGTTTATACCCTGCTCACTGCCATCCTCCGTCGTCCAGCGAGAAGTTAATTATTTTCAACTTAGAAGAAACATCGAAACATCTTGCGAATAGACGGATCTGACAGGGATCCGACTCCGACGGGGGCCCCCTCAGTTTGTGTATCACACATATTGTCTTTGTAATCTTGTTAATTATATATTTGATAACTAGGATTTTTTAAGTAACGAAAACTAAGCGAAGATTTATTTCAGCTTTAGAGTAAGGTGGGCTTTTTTTCTGAACTAAATATTTAAATAATAAGACATTCGACGGTTCACCTCACTTCATATGAAACTTCTTGTTACACATCATTTATAAACCTCGACAACTTTAAAATTGTTAGTTTTTCGTTGTGTTAATTGGTTTGTTGAGTGTTACCTCCTTTTAGTAAGCCTACACAAGACACCGAGCGGAGGTTCCTAAAATTATTTTGGTTTAGATTCTTTCGTGTAATAAGGCGCTCTGAAAGACTAGGTATCTTCATTTAATTAAGGGACAAATAATATTTGCAGCCTCTCCCCAACCTTAAGACCTTCCGTCGCGATTATACTTGCTGATATTCTTTTTCCACTTTTTGGCTTCCTTTGTTATCATTATTAAAGAAAATGTTCCAGAGATCTTATAATGTGACCCTTTGTCGCAAACTTGTTAATGGTTAATGGCCCTTAAATATAGAATTTCCCTTTTAGCGACCCAATCATGATGAGAATAATTCTGTCTAACGCATTTCTTCTGATCCTTATTGAGCCTTAACTAGATTTTAGCTATTGGCTATTGTCTTACCGACGTTAGAATGACAATATGGTTAAATTCCCATTATTAAGATTATTCTCTCTTTTCCCTTTCGGCTTGCTATGTAAAGATAGGCATCTCTATTTTTTGTCGTAATGCTGCCATGATAGGTAAACTTTTTGGGCTATTCAGTAATTTCTGCTGATTATGTTTGTATATAGGATTTTAAACTGCAGTTGATAGAACCATGGTTGTAAGATTTAAGGAATTCTATGTTTATTTATTACTTGATATTTTTTCATTGGTCTATCGGTTGGTACAGAGTGACAGCTCTTGTTTTTTTTGTTGTTTTTTTTTTATTGTTGTTAGAGGCCTGGGTTATGGAGACTAGTTGTACAGCATAAATAAAATAGAAGTCTGTTTCATAATTATGTATAAATTTCCTAGTTAACATTTGATGCGTTGTCTATAACTACATTTCTCATTATTACTTCTGTTAAAGTTATATTTCGTTGTTAATTCATCTCTGGCGTCTCTTTGAGTTATTGAAAAAGTTATGTTATGTATTAAGCATAATCCACCTAAGGAGTTCAAACAATCACATTCTGACTGTAGTTATCATTACATTAAATCTTAATCGTTTATTGACTTGACTTAATCCTGTGTACTCCCAGGGGAGCATAGGGCCGCAACCACACCTCTCAACCAAACTCGGTTCTGAGCAGCTTTCTTCATCTGCTCCCATGTGTGACAAGTAGGTCAAAGATGGTGGCCGTTTAGGTGTCTAGGGGGTTTAGATAATTTGAGGACCTTGACTTGCACATAAACTAACAGGCACAGCGTTATAAATGCAGGCAACAAATGCTTTTTATGTAAAACATATGTACAGTTTAATAATAAGAATGAAAATAAGTAAAAGGTAAAAAGCTGTACAGTGTTATGGCGGGGCCTAATTATTTACATAAAAGGGACTATCATCATAAGGTGTGAGAAACAAGTGGTCTGAATGTCATTAGGCTTTGTTGCTTAGCTTTGAGTCCTATGCTGCTCTGACGAGACCGGCGTGACTGATGCTGAGTTGTCTGTGGGTGGGCTGGCTTGATCGGTCCTAGCGCACGGGACAGTCCAACTATACGTAGCTGCAGGGGCGGATCTACTGGCATGCGGTTGTTGGTCGGACTCTTGTTTGTTGGTAAGGCTGATGTCTCCAGATCTGGTGTCAGCAGACTGGTATCAGCGTTACAAAGTTAGGGCTTCCAAGTAGGAGTAGCCTGTAATAAAAGCTGCAACCAGATTCGTAGATCGACTTAGCCATAATGATGACACCAGGAGGTAGACGCCTTTTCGTGAAGGACATCTTCAGAACGTTTAAATAGAAACCATAATCTAGTTTCATAATAATAAGGGGAGTTAATCCAATAAATATTACATCTCATCAGGGGAGACAATAATGACAACAATAGTGAAGTCCCACAAGGGCGATAACACATAGTAAAGTAATAATGATGTAAAGAAACTATAACTTAGTTTCACAGTTATCCAAGGGAGCTAATACATGGTATTAATTGAAATA
>JADKLZ010003435.1:2363-19458 GCA_021533235.1 Biomphalaria straminea | reverse complement strand
CCATGACACTCTATAATAGTAGCCGTGACCATTCGTTATATGTATATTAGTTATTCGTCTGGTCTTGCTGTGCCCCATTCTATTTTCCCAGCTCTTAAAACTTAATACTAACCTTATTTTTGGTTTCAGTAAACCTTTCCGGGTGATTTCTGTAGAGATAGAGAAGCAAATGTAATCATAGTGTTACGATTCTCTCTCTTTCTCTCTCTTATAATCATCTTTCTCTCTCTTATAATCATGCGTTCTGTAAACACTGCTAAACACACATCAAGAACCTGACAACAAGAGCTCTAAAATAATCTAGTACTTTAATAATGAGTGAATAAGTAGATAACAGCCAATACTAGACAATTGGCAACGCAACAAACACACCAATAACTACTAATGCTACACTGCACATCGCCGAACTAAACTCTACTGTCTCTATCTCTTTCTGGACTTGTACATTTACTTGAGGACTCCACCAAGACTGGCTTCATGGTCCAATTCACAGTCCCGGTCTTCTCCGTGCCCTGTCTTGAACTGCCTGCCTTACAAACTGTGTCTCTCGTACAGGCAGGCTTATGACCAGATGACCATAACAGTGGTCATATATGCGTGCAAAGTTCATACCAGTACTGTCCCTTGCCCATCGATATAACAAGCTAACCTGTATTGGCTGGCGTGTGTCACAAATGATTACACACAGTTAACCCTATTGCTTCGCAAATGGGGTTATAACAATAATATGTTTCAACGTGACAAGATATTTGTGAGTCCTTTTGAGCTCTCTATATAGAGGAGCTTATAGTGTTAGATAAATAGTAGGCCTACTTGTAACAGTGTTTAAGGGGCCTCAAAGGCTGCGGGACACATATTTGATACCCAAAGGAAAGGAGTTATTGAAGACAGGCACAGAAGAAGGAAATAAAAATTAAATAGACCGCCGGTGGACAAAGACAAAGATGCGGAAAATATACAGGTCGCAAATGGGTTTGCATAGTAAAGTGAAACACTGCAATCATCCTTAATCTTTGGAATCGAAGACATCGCCATTATTTATATTATTATTATGTTAGAAAAGAACGATTGTTCATTCTCTGGCGCAGCCAGTGTCGAGTTTCGTTAAAGGGAGACAAAATTCATCGTATTCCCTTTATCAGTTTCCACTGAGGAATTTTCTGGTGATGTGGCAGGTCTGCAGCAGTACCGCCCTCTGACAGGCAACGAGAATGTTCCTAGGAATGCCAAGAGCCTTGAAGGTATCTGTGGGGTCAGTTTTATTATCCCCTCGGTTGATATGACAATGGGGTATATTGTTATTTTAGATAACTTCAATAAACGCTTAAGCTCCAAGCCTAGGTTCCCATACTTTCGATGTTTTTCCAACTCAGTTTTTCTTAACTTATTATTATTATGTTAGAAAAGAACGATTGTTCATTCTCTGGCGCAGCCAGGGTCGAGTTTCGTTAAAGGGAGACAAAATTCATCGTATTCCCTTTATCAGTTTCCACTGAGGAATTTTCTGGTGATGTGGCAGGTCTGCAGCAGTACCGCCCTCTGACAGGCAACGAGAATGTTCCTAGGAATGCCCAGAGCCTTGAAGGTATCTGTGAGGTCAGTTGTTATTATCCCCCTCGGTTGATATGACGATGGGGTATATTGTTATTTTAGATAACTTCCATAACTTCCATATTATTATTATTATTAAGGACCACCCCATTTAAGTTTCTTTAAAACTAATTTTTCTCGGATGATTCTTTAGAGAATATGTCATACTTAATGAATTTACAAAATTTCGAAATATGTCATAGCAGCCATATTTTACAAGAAAGAAATAGAGTATTGTAAATTTAATCCCATTGGCTTCTTTCTCAAGAAAATATTTAATATGCACATTTTAGTAAAAATAACACAACATATTTTTACCTTTGAACTTTTGGAAGAGAAGGCCCCGGGTCCTGGGTTGACGAGTAAGATTTAAAGTAAAGTAAAACTCAAAGTTCTTTGACCCGTCTAAAATCGAATTTTAAAGATCTGTTTTGTAGGGGCTCCAGTGGAGTCGCGTGAGCAGTATCCCCGCCTGCCCTCCTTAAGATTTGGCCCAGAGATAGAAACAAATTCTTTTGTTGTATCTTTTTTAAAAAAATTATAAAAAGAAAATTTAAAATCAATTTTTTTTGGTACCTTCTCATAATAGTTTCATTTTCGTCTAGTGCGAGACGTTCCAACCTGCTGAGTCGTTTAAGAACTTTTTTTTCAAAATTCTTGGCTGTAGAATACACAAAGAAATGTCATTCATTTGGCAAACACAATTACATCTTTTGTTTTTGTCTACTGTACACTGTAAAAGTATTGCAGAGGTGTAGGAAGTGGCAGATTTCTTTTGAAGTAAATGAGAAATTAGAATTTAGAACTACAGAGTCAGAAACAGAATTTTATCATTTTTCATTCTCTTATCCTACATTTTTTGATATAGCTTATAGTTATTTTTATTTTTTTTATTATTAGGATAAGAATTAAGGCAAGTGTTAGAACTTTGGTATTTATTTTTAGTTCAGGAAATGCCATAAATTTGTTTTAAGACTCTTATATTAGATTAATATTGAGGTCAAAGCTAGTTTCTTTGATATACTGCTCTTTGTGGTAGTAATTATAAGCACTTCGTTACATATAAAATATTTCCATTAAGACTCAGATATTGGTCCCTGTGGAATGTTAAGAATTAAAGGGAAAGGTAAAGAAATAGGTAAGGTTCCCGGTTACTTCATCCCCCGGTCACTTCATCCACGGTCACTTCATCCCAGGTCACTTCATCCCCCGGTCACTTCATCCCCCGGTCACTTCATCCCCTTTCATCCCCGGTCACTTCATCCCCGGTCATTTCATCCCCTGGTCATTTTATCAAGGTCATTTCATCCCCTGTTCTTTTTCGTCACCTGATCATTTTATCAAACAAATAGTAATCATAGAAATCATGAATAAGCAATATTTAATATATTTATTTGAATTACATGACAAAAAGTGTCACACCTGAGATAAGAATAAAAATTAAATGATACTAAAAGAATGTAACATTTATAGAACGATTCATATTACTGAACAATGTTTGTA
This sequence comes from Biomphalaria straminea, assembly GCA_021533235.1. Lineage (NCBI taxonomy): Eukaryota > Metazoa > Mollusca > Gastropoda > Planorbidae > Biomphalaria > Biomphalaria straminea. The sequence goes on along the minus strand of JADKLZ010003435.1, from coordinate 16,365 downwards.
ATTCTCTACATAGACAACATATTTTCCAGCTTTGATGTTTAAAAGAAATTAAAGCAAAAATTATATAGCTGATATAATATCCTATGGATGTGTAAAGTTAGCGTTTATTAGAAAAATATAAAACCTTATTTCAAGGCTACAAATAATGTTATGAAAAGAAAATAAAGGGAAATATGGACGGCAGGATTTATCAGCGGCATGATCATTAGTATTGTAACGAACTTCACTTCTCAGGCCTTCTGCTCACACTGCTTAACATAAACACAACACATCTAATACAAGAACTTAACGACAAGAGCTTCATTAACAACAGTGGCGGTTTAATAACAAACACACAACACCACAGCCAATACACACAATTGTCTACACTTATTTCAAATGCTTAATAACACAATGGAACTCCTAACTAACACGACAATCATCTATAACGCGTACAGCTACATTTTCAAAGCCTGTTCAGAACACCAGTCCACTCTGTTTCGTACTGGACTGCAACTTTAACTGTACAACACACACTGTTCTAGTCCAAGCTTTCGGGTCACTTGCGCCAGCACAGGTCACACTAGGGATAGACGTTGACCTGTGACCCGCCTTCGTCTGTGCGTGTCAGTGGGTCTCACACGTAAACACATTCAATCCACCACTGTAGAGTTGTAACAGTATTCTAATCGTTCTATCTCTTAAAAGATTTCCACTACTTCCACCACACCTTGGCCTTTGATTATTACGTCCTCGGTGTAATATTATTAGGCTACCTCCCTCACATTCAATAGAAGCGCTATAGCCAAGTACCTACCCAGATTTGCAATGTATTGTATTTCTCATCAAGAATTTAAAGTGGAAGGGAAACACTATAAACGCATTAAAAACTTGTAAAAAAAATATGAAAAAATAATTATCTATAATCATATTTATATTTCAGATAAAATAAGGGCTTAAAATCTAATACCTTTCGGCGCAATTAAACAATGAATAAGAAAAAATATTTAATTGGGGATGAAAAGACCGGGGATGAAGTGACCGGGGACGAAATGACCGGGGATGAAGTGACCGGGGATGAAGTGACCGGGGATGAAATGACCGGGGATGAAGTGACAGGGGATGAAATGACCAGGGATACAATGACCGGTCACCATAGGTAACTGGCGGCAAACCCAAATATCAATTGTATCCCTTTAATATCTGTTTCATTGTGGGATAATATATAGCACTACTTAGAACCGAAACGGAATCTGGTACTCGTTCACATGTGGTAGCGGATAATATAATACAAAACTTTATTCCTGTATTTATTTTACCTATTAAATACAGTTGTATTGTTATTTTAATGTTGTTTTCCTTTCCCATTTGATAAAAAAAAACTTGTTTTTAATCCTTTTTCTTTTTTTTTTCTTCATTTTTTCTACTAGATTTTTAAAAATTTCCAATTACCTCCCCTTGACATTCATTTTACTTAATAAAAAAATTCATTTTAATTTTTTGTTGCCTTCCTTTGATAAAGTTTTACTGGCTACAAATATTTTTAATATTGCCTCACTTTGCTATCCATTTTACTTACTGAATATATTTTCATTCCATTTCCTGCTGATGATAATGAGTATTGTGATCATAAAGAAAGGTGGAGGAAGGAATATTTTTCTGGAATATTCGTCTGTAAGCTCATAACTCTGAAGCTGCCAAAATATTTCTGCTCTGCTTTCAACTTTCTGAATGGTGGAGCTGTGGGTAGAGAGAAATTTCAATTATGTATGGACTTTTAATTGTTTAAAATTATTGACACATTTAACATTACAAAAGCTGGATAATCAGCTGGAGGAATATGACTTCTAATCTGTTAGTACTCTAAGACAGATGGCACATGGACGGACAGCACACAAATCTAGTTTCATTTGAAGATGATACACAAATGTTAATTAGCCTTAAAAATAATTTTTTTTATATTATATTCTACAAAGTGTTGAAGAGTAGAGGAAAATTTACGATAGCAAACATGTAATTTAGTATAGCTTATATAATTTGTTTTAATGTCATTTTGTCCAATTAACTCACTTGTTATTTTTTTTTTACCATTTTGTGTATATACCATTCTTATTTTCAGAAATATTTTGTGAAGACAGTCCAACAAGAAAAAAACATATAAATACTTGATGAAAAATTATAAGCCTTATGTGTAGTGTAATTGTATCGAATAGTCTTAATTAAGCATTTATTAAGTTTGCAATAGATTTAGAATTCTAGACCACAAACAATAAATCTATGCGATTACATTTTTTTTTACCAATTGTTTTTGTTTAGCGCTATTTCAAGCTTTTAGAGTTCTCAGTTCGCTATGATCCTATCACTTATCTGGACCAGTTGGGAAAATGGCTGGGGGGGGGGGGGGCAGGGGGTTAGAAACAAAGGGATGTTTGTAAAGGAGACTAATTCAGCTTATACCACCACATCAGTCAAATACGATCGATTTATTTCCCTTGTTTAAGATACCAAATAAAATAATTAATTACCTATAAACCTATTAACTAATGTTTTGTTCTAAATTGAATTTTGTGTTGTTAAATAGAAGAAGTGACTGTCAAATTTCAGCTTTATATGAGATTAGGTTTATATTTTATACCAGAGAGACGGAGAAAGTGAGTTGATATAAAGAAGTACTCGTGAGTAGCCGAACTTTATAGTTTTCTATGTTATTATTATTGATAGCTCATTTAGCTATCAAAACTGAAAACACTGTGCCGATAAAGTATATCATTAGTATTTAAACATATAAGCGTATTGCTAAATAGTTAAGCTATTGTGGATTCAAGCCAATCATTTTGCTACAGAATTGTTATGGTTGGGGCTGAACTCCCCTAGTCATGACAAATAAAGAAATATAGGCCTATGACATAACAATCGCGGTATAATTTCATTACATAAAATTGAGAGAAATCATCTTAAATGGATATTTTACAGGATTTACATTTGAAAGAAGACAAATAGAAATAACATTAGTTGTGGTCTCTAGGTCTTAGCCATTGCAGTGTGGCACGGACAATAGTTTTAAAAAAGTTGATGGTTATATTGAAAGCAAGTATTGATGATCATGTTGATAGCAAGTATTGATGTTGATAAGTATTAATAGTGATGTTGAAAGCAAGTAATGGTATTGATGATAATTTTGATAGCTAGTATTGATGATAATGTTGATTTTAAGTATTGATGTTATCGTTATCAAGTTTTGATAGTAATGTTGATTGTAAGTCTTAATGGTATTGTTGATAGCAATATTTCTTGTAGTGAGTATTTCAACGCATCCTTAATCTTCGTAATCGAAGACATCGCCATTTAGTTAATAGAAAATATCGATTATAATGTACTAAATGTAGATCTCAAGTTTTGATAGAACTATAGATTGCTATTATTAATTGTAATCTCAGCATTGCTATTGTCTAACTCTTCAAAAAAGTTCAGGCTTTTTTCCCTTTTCTATCACTACATCACACAATGGATCTTTCACAGTAGCGATGAATTAGATAGACATGTATTTGCTTTAAAACCATGCCATGAGAGTCCAATCTCCACAAGGGAGAAAGCACAGCAAAGATTTTCTTACTTAAACTTGGCAATCAATAAGTTGAAGATCAAGATGTTGGTGATCATGACGTAGACACCCATCAGTACAGGCACGTAGTATCTGCCAATGTTTGTAGAGCATCTTAAGTAATTGTAGTCGAGATATTTGGTTGGGTCAGATGTACAATCACCAGCCGTTTCTGCTCACAGAGAAAAGAAAATCTGCTAACAACGTAAATATTTCAAGTAAATCACAAATTTAAAAGCTCACATGATTTGTAAGTGTAAAATACACAGCTAGATAAATAATTGTTACAATGTTATATATATAATTAATCGTTACAGTGTTACATATATAGCTGTAATGTTTCACAAAATTCCATAATACATGCTAACAAAAAAGTTCCACTTTTAGACATCGACGTAAAGATCATCTGTTTCTGTAGCCTATGGTTCTCGAGGGTGTCATATGGCCAGCACAACCACCAACGGCCTTTTACTTTTCCCCAAGCGAGGTGAGGTACCCATTAGAACTGGGTGGAATCTGAGGCGCCCAAAGATCACGAAATTAAACATCCCAGTCTTCACCAGGATTCAAACCCGGGACCCCCTGTTCCGAAGTCAAGCGTATATAAATATTACCATAATATAATTATAATGAAGCAGATGTTAACTTAAAATTAAGCAAGAAGTATCGCCATCAGACAGACGACATAGCTTACACCGGCTACCTGATCTCAATATTGAAACTGCTGACACTGTTCATCAAAGCTGCTTTATGGATTCCAGCTGTACAAGAGTAATGGTTACATAGATTCTTTCAGTTGGATGAATGACATAATCCACATGGACACCTATCTAGCAGGGTCGAGTTCGAATCTCTAGTCAAGCCGAGTTGTGTTTGCTAAAGGCCTATATGAAGCATTAATTATGAATACCTAAGTCTATATACTCCAGCCCCCAACACAAACTTTTTAAAGGTCTGCGAACTGGAGCACACAGAGCCTGCTATAGCATGGAAGATGTCCTATACAAAAGTCATCTAAACAAGCAAACTAAAAAAAAATAATAAAAAAAAAAAAAACGAGGAAGAACTTCACATTTACAGACATTTATTTCAATACCCTTAAGACTGATTTCCCTTTTGGCAACCAAACAAAATTACTTAATAACCACCATTTTATTAACTAATTGGTCAATGTTTTTGTCTTAATGAAAAATTTTGCAGAGTTTCGTAATCCGATAATAAGTTGTGGGAGAACCAACATGCATAGGATAAGATAGACTTGTTGAAACGAAATTAAAAAAAAATAATCAAAGATGCTCCTAGGATTCCTATAATTTCTCAAGCATTAAAGCAACACATAGTGAAATTCATTTCATTCGATTGGAATAGACAAAGCATGAATCAATAAATTCTAATTAACCAATTAGTCAACTAATTACTGGTAATAAATTATTTTCTTTGATACCAACAAGGGAAACAAATCCTACATTATTCACAGATTGATTAAATGTGTTGGGTTGCGTCCCCTTAAATAATTGTGAACACTATTTTGCCCTCACGAATTCTATCTGATCAAGTTGATATTTAAAATAGCTTTTTATTGTACTGAACAAAAAAATAATCAATAAAACAAAAATACCCAATTAGTTATTTAATTAGTGAGAATTAAATATTTTGATCAAGGAATAAGGGAGATAATTTGCACATTATTAATACAACGTTTTAAGGGCAAAGTTCTTCCCCTTTGGATAAGTTAATTTGTTGTTGTTTTTTAAAAGGATTTTTAAAAATATTTTGCTTGTTGTTGCTTTCAGTTCTGCCTTAATGTCGAGAAGTTGTCCAGTTGGAAACGATTTGACGTAGTAATGATACAATGGTGCGGTGGTCGAATGGTTTAGCGCTTGGCTTCCGAAACTGAGGTCCTGGGTTCGAATCCCGGTGAACTCTAATGAGTATCTGACCTTAGTTGGGAAAGATAAAGGCGGTTGGTCGTTAGGCTGGCCACATGACACCCTGCTCGTTAACCATTGGCCAAAGAAACAGATAACCTTAACATCATCTGCCCCATAGATCACAAGGTCTGAAGGGGGCACTTTACTTTTCTCATACTATGATAAAACATATATACTGAACAAAAATGATATACATTGTATACATTTATATTTATACCAGGGGCGGACTGGCTTTATGGGCATTCAGGACAATTCCCAGTGGGCCGCTAGGTCCACTGTAAGCATCTATTTTTTTGAAATCACGTCTGTATTTTATAAGATAAGGGCCGCATTGATGCCGCTATTAAATAGTTTATAGTATTCCTTTTTCAGTATTAAAAAAAAAATCTTTTACAGACTCTACTAAGGCCCAACTATCTAACATATTTTCCGAAATAATGTAATAGCCTACATCCGTAGAGTTTCATCCTTTTAGGGCCTATACACTTATCGATTAAAAAGCCTCAGAAAAACTTTATTCCTTATAAGGACAAAGTGTTCACTGTAAGAATATGTACTATGTACAGCTATCGACACATTATCAAATTTAACAGAATGATTTTGAGGACAGGTAGACCTAGAACTGGATGTCCATCATATAATATACAATATATTTATGGGCCGGACGGTATAGAAATACCCGGGCAGATTTTGATACCCAGTCCACCCCTGAATTTTTATGATAGCACTAGAGCTAGATGTGTTTTTAAATAGATGCATTTTTCCATGTCCCCTACCTTTTGCTTCAATTTCATCCAGGAAAAATTGCCCAAACATGCTCCAGTAAGCTTTCCGAAATACCCAGTAGGCATAGGCAGGTCTGAACTGGGTCACTGGGTAGAGTACGGCTTCAGAGGCAACAGCGAAGGCGGTAAATATGACGAATAGGATGATCAGAAATTTGATCATCGTGAAGAGCTGGAAGAAAATGTATTAAAAAGAAAAACAATGTAACCACAGCGCATTCAAAGTGTAGACAGACAATGAGACAAAGTATCAAAACCTATTTTTTTTTTCAGCTATTTGTTTAAAATGAAAAAAAAATAAGGGAGAACAATGAAGAAAATACTGCATCGATTTTTTTTGTTTTTCTTATCTCCCTTTAACATAACTTTTGACATTATCTCTATTATCATGTTTTTTATTTAGTCTTGTAGTTTTACCGTCGATAGAATTACCAGGTATTAACAGGCGCCGGCCAGTTACTTTGCCTCACCGTGGTGCCGGCGTGGAAACGGCTCACTAGGGGAGGTGAGCAAGGCGAAAAAGTAACAAACAGGACCCCCGTGGGGGTGCCTACGGGAAAGACGAGAGTCTGCCCATTGCACTGTAGCGGGGTTATAAGAAATCTCCCATAAACCGTCACCTAATCCATGCGCTGTTCCTCAAGGGACCGTCTTAACAATGGCGAATCCCGCACAGTCAGCTTGGTATAATGAAGGAACATGGTGGTGGCCCCCGGTACTATTTGGCCTTCGGCCATGATTTCTAGTCCATGCGTCGGAGTGTCATTAGTATTGGAAATAGTAATGCCCTATAGACATTGACTCGGGTCCCTCCCAGACAGGCCTGTGGTCCGCAGGTTTTTGTTTTTTACTGTTTGATCTTTTGTTCTCGGATGAGAGTCAGACAGGTTTTTTTTCAAACTTAGTGCTCGAAGAGCTACGGCTCAGCACTTAAGACTATCCAGCGGTATTAACAGGTGAGTAAACAAAATTATCAATAGGGACCTATAATCATTTTATTTTCAAAATCGTCGTGTAGGCACAGTAGCTTATTTTTTTATTTTATTTATTTCGATAAAACTTGTGATTCTGAGAATGAGGATACCAAATGTATGTCCATAGTTCAAATATTATGAAATATTACAGATTTATGCTTCGTTTTTGGGTCCCTGCCATCAAATAACATTGTCTTATTTATGGTAATAACAGGTTGTGTAGATTAAAAAATCTTACATCTACTTACCAATTTATAACGAAAATGAAAGTTCTAACAGATGTAATTTAAAAGATTATTTAAAATTCGATCTTATCATTTTTACCGGCATTCAAACTCTTGGTTCTATAGCTGAGCTCTTTAGCTCTTTACCAATGGGATACTCCTCCCCTCCCCCATATTTCATGATTAGAATTTATATTTAATAAAATCGTTTGTTCAATCAAAATTTGGAAATTCAAAAAAAAAAAAAAAGGATTAAAATAAATGTTTTATTCAATTGTCAATTTTGAAGGAAAAAAAAATCAAAGCTCTACCATTTTCTTAATCATGACTAGAAGTGGTCCCAAAAATTTGTTGGCGTAGAAAAATTTGAAGATCAGCAGAGAGAAAAGAATGTAGTCTATGCTGAAGACGATGTACGCTGTCTGCATTTGGAGCTGCTGGTCAGTGTCCGCCTTGTAGGCGGCGTAACGAAGGAACCAGGCGAGGTAGAAACAGACCAATGAGAAGAAGTCAATAAACTTGAAGCTGTCCGTACTCAAAAAGACTGAAAACAAGGCCTGCAACAGAGTAGAAAACATTGCAACAAGTCTAAACACATTTGTAATCGCATAGATTTTTTTTATGTCTAGAACTCTAGATCTATTACAAATTTAATTTTATCATGGCTGGTCTGAACTTAATGATACAACTAAAACATACGTAAGCTCTGTTCATTTTTAAAGTATTTTGTAGGTTTATTCTTGTTACCAATTGTTTTAGTTTAGCTCTATTTTATGTTTAAATTTTTTAAAAATATCTTTTGTTATGTTATTATTATTATTTTTTTTTTGCTTTCTCAATACGCTATGATTTGATCACTTATCTGGACCAGTTTGGAAAATGAGTGTTGGGAGAAATGGACAATCTGGGAGGATTTTATCGTAATTGGTTTTTAAAAGCCTTAACAAAATAAAAATGGGTAAAGTATTTCGAACTCATGAATCCCGCCCCATGCTCGGGCGACATGCTAACTTTTCTGCTAGTGAGGTACTAATTACTAGAAAGGATTGTATAGTTATATATTTTTTATTTCAACTTAGAGCAGTGACATATAAAGGGAACTAATTCAGCCTAAACCACCACTTCAGTCAAGTAAAATTTCTTTCCCTTGTTTGAGAACATACAAACTAATAAATTACCATTGGTTAACTAACTAATTGGTTATTTATTATTAATTCTTGTATTGTCAGATAAAAGAAATAATTGTGTGAGATTTTAGCTTGATCCGAGATCCGGTGTCGGAGAAATAACATGTACAAACTTTTTACGAGAGTGAGTTAATAAAAGCGTTGCAAAAGTTCTTTATAGGCCTATGTAATAAATCAGTAGCTATTCCCTGTTTCTTATCATCAAGGTTACTGTAACTCTACGAGTTGGTACGATTAAACAAAGTAAGAGGCGATCAATAGAAAAACAAAGATTCAAATATTTTTATAAAGATGGAAAATTAGTTAATTTTTAAAAAGCCAAGCAATTTTATTAAATATGAAGATTTTTTATTTTTAATTTAAAAAAAAAACTATTGAAATAAAGTGAACTATAATTTTCACCTACACCGAATAAATTTAAATACTTAAACCTAATTTTTCTTCACTTACAACCATAAATGAAATAGTACTTATCAAAGCCTTTAGTTTTCAAATGTGAAATCGGGTATTCCGTTTATAATCATTTGTCTTTTTCTTTATAGATATCAGTCCATAAAAAAACTTATATTTATTTATTATTAGTATATTTAAAAAAAAAAAAACTACATAAATCTAAATAGCAATTTTTTTCTTCTAAATATTTACCCTGCATTTAGTAGAGCTTTTGCTGGAATACTTCTTTTGAGTGAGTGTCTTTGATATCACTCTGCCAAACTGAAACATCAAACAAATCAATACGATGACATATAACGTACACAGTAATCAATTAATCATACAAGCTTTGTTAAAAAAACTGAAGCTCTAACAAACCACGCTAATAAAAACTCTATTAGTCAAAATAGTCAGTCTGTTATGAATGCCCCCTACCCCAAAATGTCACTAAGATCAGACAGTGTGTGCACATGTATGTCTGTCATCAATACTGTTTCAGTAGTCTACTCACCATAAGGAAACCTTCTAGAGTGTACATGACAATCCAGGACCAAATGATCCACTCCATCCAGTGAAATGTCCCAACTTCCATTTTACAGGTCAACAGCAGGGCGTAGACCAACAGAAAAATGACAAGTCCAATCTAAAGGTAGACAAAACAAATAGTCACAAAGAAGGAACAAAGTGAACATTGCTAGGAAAACTTTTTACTGTTCGTAGGATTAACAAGTGACATGTAACAAAATGTGCAAGCCAAAGTGATATCAGACTCGAAGACAATGCATTACACTTAATGATGGACGTTTTATGAATGATGCTCTATGATTGATAGTCTATAAATGATGGCCTGTGATTGATGGTCTAGCCAGAATAGACGAAAGAAAAATGTCATTATTGGTTTTGTTTCTACTAATGTAAATACTGAGTAGCTTAGTTTTGAAACTAAGAATAATGTTGACATGTTACATAGATTCTAGATTCCCTAAATGATCATTATCACCATCATCATCAGTGCCCTTACTATCGTCACAAGTGTGCTGAGGCAGTTCGCGTCACCAAATCCCTTCACTTTTCCCAGTCAGGAACTGTTATTAGCAGGATATTAAGAGGCAGGTCTATTATTTCACGTTATCTAGCCATCTTTTCTTCGGACGGCCATTTCGTCGTACTCCCTCCACTGAAGCTGGAAGAAAACCTTTTGACAATTAGTCAGGTCTTACAATTATGACCTAACCAGCTTTCGTCTCTTCAAAGTATTGAGGAGTACCTCCTTTTCGGCAGTCAGAATGTTAATTACAAACTCATTTGTCTTCTTTCCCTTGTATTATTCTGTAACACATAGGCCTACACCCGCAGGCTTCTTTCAACCTCAGCGTTAGAAGTCCACATTTCACATCCTTATATGTGGATGGAGATTACTAGCAAGGAATATAGTTTTAATTTGACTTGGAAGCTGATGTTACTCTTCCAGATTTCCCACAGTTTGCTCATGACTGTGGATGTCAAGCTTAAGCTGGTTTCTAATCTCTTTTATTAATCCACCGTCTCTTGTTATGTTTAACCACAATTATACACAAGAGTCAACTTCTAATGTTTGACCATCCAACTGTTTGTAACATTACGTACTAGCACTACTAGAAACTAGTATTTTGACCTTTTCAGCACTGATTACCATGCCAGCTGCTCTAACTGCAGCATCCAGTTTTGAAGTAAGATCTTGTACCTGGTCTTTTTCTCCAATGAGGTCTTTATCATCTGCAAACCTGAGATTTGAAATAGGCTGGCGATTTATAGAAGTAAATCCTCCTAGAGTTTCCATCATAATATGCTCTAGATTACTCTAGTAATATATTAAAAATAGCTGGCAAGAGAATGCATCATTGACTCACTCCTACGTATGTCCTAAAACTTTCTCCAATTTGATTGTTAAGAAGTACTGAGCTATTCACATTTTGATATAGGGCTTTAGCAATAATGTTATGTTTCACTCTCATATTCCACATGATGTCAGCACTAAAAGTTATTTTTATATGCAAAGAAAATGATGTAAATATAATAAAACGAAAGATAGTCTTGATTAGAGAACCAGGACTTTTTGTAGATCTAAATGTGTTGTTGAGAGAAAGATTGACAGACAGACAGAAAAGGGGGAGTGGCGGTAGTTCAGAAAGATTCTTTGAAAGAAAATTATTGAATTAAATATGGGGAAAACCAAGTTATTTGAGAAACTAGCCCATAAATTGTCACAGGTAAAAGATTTGGTTTACTACCTAAATTAGTAGGCAGATCGCAGAACGTAACCCAGATAATGCACTCAGATAAACGCACTTGTCGTATTGAACCAGAAGATGGTCACAGGTGAGAGAGTATACTTACTGCATTAAACCAGAAGATGGTCACAGGTGAGAGAGTATACTTACTGTATTGAACCACAAGATGGTCACAGGTGAGAGTGTATACTTACCGTATTGAACCAGAAGATGGTCACAGGTGAGAGAGCATACTTACTGCATTAAACCAGAAGATGGTCACAGGTGAGAGAGTATACTTACTGTATTGAACCAGAAGATGGTCACAGGTGAGAGAGTATACTTACCGTATTGAACCAGAAGATGGTCACAGGTGAGAGAGCATACTTACTGCATTAAACCAGAAGATGGTCACAGGTGAGAGAGTATACTTACCATATTGAACCAGAAGATGACCACATTTGATAGACTATACTTAACATATTGAACCTGAAGATTGCCACAGGTGGCAGAGAATACTTACCGTATTGAACCAGAAAATGACGACAGGTGACAGCAGATATTTTATCATATCAGTGCAGCTTTCGTCTCTCCAGGTCTCAGAGCGTTTGACTTGCTTGGTCTTCTCGCGAGAAACTATGACATTCGGCCACTTAGTGTTGGAATTGGATGACCTTATGGGAAATAAACTAATGTTACGATCTACGCAAAAAACTTTCACAATAGATACAGATATCTAAGAATGTGTAATAGTGAGTCTATTTATTGATTACTAAATGTAACATGATTTTTGTTAGGTACTCAATTATTAATTGTACTTATTTAGCGACGCACCATAGTAGACGCATAGTGAACGGGACTAGTGACGTTTGGGATATGTTGGGTTAGAGACTAAGAAATCAGTTAGCGCTAGAATCTCTTAGGGTGTAGACGTGGTTTTCTCTTATTTCTAATACTGAGACATTTGACTGTGGCCTATTTCGTTATTAAAGGATTATTTAAACTGTTCATTAGTTTTCATCGATTCTGTTCACTAGTTAAAATCGGATGTGTCTTATGTCGTGTCTGTATTGGATAATTTAACTGCATTGAATACGCCCAAACACTGAAACTCAAATGCCTGCTGAGTAATTGAAGTTAACTCCAGTACAGCCTGAACCACTGGCGGATCCAGGGGGGGGGGGGGGGGAGGGGCGATCGACCCCCCCACTCGGCCGACCCCCCTCCCGAAAGGGGGGGGGGCGGACGAATTTTAGTATAGAATTCACACTATTGGTATATGAATTTGTTACTTATGTGAATAATATATACTAATTATTTTATATTTCTACATATTTTTAGATGATTTCGCCCCCCCCCCTCTAGTATGTTGTCCGATATGGTGGGGTCGCGAGGGGGCGGTGGCATCAATTTCGCCCCCCCAAGCTTTCGAGTGGGGGGCGGTCAAATTTCAGATGGGGGGGGGGCGGACGAATTTTAGTTTACAATTCATACAATTGATATACGAACTTATTACTTGTGTTAATAATATATACTGATTATTTATATTTCGCCCCCCCCCTCTAGTATGTTGGCCGATATGGTGGGGTCGGGAGGGGGCGATGACATCAATTCCGCCCCCCCCCGTAAGCTTTCGAGTGGGGGGGGGCGGTCCAATTTCCTGTGGGGGGCGGACTAATTTTAATTTACAATTCACATAATTGGTATACGAACTTATTACTTGTATTAATAATATATACTAATTATTTATATTTCTACATATTCTTAGATTATTTTGCTCCCTCCCCCTTTTAGTATGATGGCCGATATGGTGAGGTCGGGAAGTTTGTAAAAAAGGCTTTATCCTCGGGGCTTTGCCCCGAAATCTACTGATATATAATTAGCTTTAGACGTCAGGATAATGCCTTTCTGCACTGACAAATGCAAAAAACGCTTTTGGCGTCGGGGCTTCGCCCCGAAATCTACTGATGGATAATGAGCTGTAGATGTCAGGAGAATGCGTTTCTGCAGTGAAAAAAATGCAAGAAAACGCTTCCAGCGTCGGGGCTTCGCCCCGAATCTACTGATGAATAATGAGCTGTATATGTCAGGAGAATGCGTTTTTTTCAGTGACGAATGCAAGAAAACGCTTTTGGCGTCGGGGCTAAGCCCCGAACCCCATTGATAAATAATGAGTTGTAGTTGTCAGAAGAATGCGTTTACGCAGTGAAGTTTGCAAAAAAAAGCTTTGGCCTCGGGGCTTTGCCCCGAAATCTACTGATAAATAATTAGCTTTAGATGTCAGGATAATGCCTTTCTGCACTGACAAATGCAAAAAACGCTTTTGGCGTCGGGGCTTCGCCCCTAATCTACTGATGGATAATGAGCTGTAGATGTCAGGAGAATGTGTTTCTGCAGTGATGAATGAAAAAAACGTTTTTTGCGTCGGGGCTTCGCCCCGAAATCTACTGATGGGTATTGAGCTGTACATATCCTGAGAATGCCTTTCTGCAGTGAAAAATACGCAAGAAAACGCTTCTAGAGTCGGGGCGAAGCTGGCGAAGCTTACAGCCCTGCCTCAGTCCCCCAGCTTGCCTCAACATGACTGTTTTTTGTTTTCTTTTTTTTCCTCGAAGGTTCAAAAACACTTCTTTTTGTTCT
>JADKLZ010003434.1:3210-26692 GCA_021533235.1 Biomphalaria straminea | reverse complement strand
TATAATCTTTAGAGAGGCACCCACTCAAATAAAATATAATCTTTAGACAGGCACCCACTCAAATAAAAAAAATCCACAAGACTGGCACCCAAAACCGACTTTAAAAAGAACTCATTTTGTTCAGAAATCATAGAAGTGGCAGCGGTGTATTAATGATCATAGATAAAGGTTTATTCTGTGCAATAGTAAATAGACAACAATTACAGAGCTACACCTTACAATGGCGGCTAGAAATGTATTTCCTGTACCCGAGCCACTTAAGGTATAAGGTAAAATGGCCGATAATTGGCAAAACTTTCACCAGAGCTGGCGAAACTATGAATTAGCCACTAAATTGGAGGAAGAATCAGAGGAGGTTATAGTGGCTACCTTTCTAACAATTATAGGCACAAAAGCAATGGACATATATGAAGGTCTTTAAATTGAGAAGGGAAAAGAAAGATGGAAGAAATAGTGAATAAATTTAAAGTTATTTAAAGTTTTTTGAATTAGAAAAATGAATAAAACTTATGAGCGCTATGTTTTCAATACTCGTGAACAGCAAGAAGACGAGGACATTGAAAAGTATATTACAAATCTGAGAATAATAGCAAAAACGTGTACGTTTGAACGCCTGGAAGAAAGCTTAATTAGAGACAGAGTACTTCTCGGAGTAAGACATGAATGCCTAAACATTATTACAAGATAGTAATCTAACATTGGAAAGGCGCAGTGACATTTGCAGAGCCTACGAGACAGCCAACAAACAGTTGAGACAGATACAAGCCGACCATCCAATGATTGAGAAAGTAGTCACCCCCTCAAGAACAAACATTCAGAAAGGTAAATGCAGATAATGTGGAAGAATTCACAAATACACTAAAGTAAAGTGCCCTACAACGGGTGAAACGTGCCTAGCGTGTAATAGATGAGGCAATATTGGTAGAAAATAAATGGTTGATGTCTTCAGAGAACTGCTAAACGAAAAGGAGAGTTATGACAGTGAATGGTCATCGTATAAGGTTTCAAATAGATAGTGAAGCTGATGATAAATACCATACTGAAGATATACGTCAACATGAATCAGAAAAGGCAACTCAAAGTTTACTAATGTGGAATAAGACTAAAATGAGCCCCATAGGGAAAGCCACTCTAACGACGAGAAATGAGAAAACAAAACAAAACATTTAAGATTGAATATATAGTTGTACCAAACAATCTAGCATGCCTTCTAGGTCATGAAACTTTAACAAAAATGAAATAAACCAACGTCAATAATTATAGAATCATAGCATCAGTTGTGAATACCGAAGAAGAAGACTGTAAAACAAAGTTTACTGGTGATTTGGGTGACTTAGAAGAAATACCTTTAAAGATTGATAGCAGCAGGGAAATGACTCATTTGAAATCTTCCCCAGGACACCATCAGTCCAATGTAAAGGCTGAGTCAGCAGTTAAAATTTTGAAGAACGCAATGAAGAAACCTAGAGAATCTAGAGAATCAAAGTCAGATGCTAATGAAGCCCTCCTGGAATTTAGAAATACACTAAAGAAATACACAAAATTTAGCCCAGCTCAGATATTTTTTGGTCGGATGACTCGAACACAGATACCAAACAAAAGGAGGAAAAATTAATATTTCTACATGTCAAGACAACATTATGAGAAGGACAGAAAAACGTCAGATAAGTGTAAAAACATCTTATGATAAGAAGTCAAGAAATTTAAGTCACCTGAGAACTGGACAGCTGGTCTATTTCCAATCACCTAATGACCCTTCATGTAGACGTGGAAGAATCCAGTCTCAAGTCAACCAGAGAGCTTACATTATTCAAGGTGACAATGGTGCATTGTACGAAAGAAACAGAGTGCAAATCAACCAGAACAGAGAAACAGAACAACAAGATATATTCCCCGATACTGATGACAACTAACAGGACAATAAAACTCATGATTAACACATTCGTCACTCATCATTCCCTTCGACCAAGGGATCAGTTGAAGAAGCCGACAAGATTCAATGACTATGAGTCTTAATCAACTATTGATTTTGAATGTTGATTTTGTGAATGTAATATGTTTCATATTCATTGAAGCGTATGTATATATATATATATATATGTTATGTTTTGTTGTATATGTTGTTGTGGTTTTTGTTTTATTTATTTTTTTATGATAGTCCACGAAATGTTTTATTTTTTTTAAGAAAGGGGTTGTTAATAAGGTGCCCAAAGGTACACGTGTTTAATATAATAAAGTGTTGTTCTCCGAAATGACACTACTTATGGTTGTTTGTTTATTGCTGACTGTGAATCTAGATCTTAATTAAGTTATTATTTTATAACTTTTTTTATAGTTACATCTACATTTAACATTCGTAAAATAAATAGATAAAAATCTAGGAAAAAATACGAAAATTTCAAATATCATAAGATATTTCTAATAATTATTATGACCCAAATTTGTATTCCAGATTTTGTTGATTGCACACACACACAAAATAAAACATTAAAATAAAAAATGTAAAACCCAATCACTAGACAAAAAAGGTGGTACACATACAGACAACCAATGTCATATTGATATTAATTTAACCTTTAATCAATTTGACAGAAGCCAATATAGAATATGGGGCAAGCTCAAGGAATGGCTTTTACTTTCATCAATTTTAAATTTGCAAGCCTAGAGAAAAAAAAAAGAAAAATATAAAGAATATAAAAAACTAACAAAGCTTATAGTAAACTTAGTTGTATCAATTAGTTTAGTGTCCCCTTCAGACCTTGCGATCTATGGGGCAGATGATGTTAAGGTCATCTGTTTCTTTGGCCAATGGTTAATGAGCAGGGTGTTATGTGGTCAACACAACGACCAACCGCCTTTACTTTACCCAACTAAAGTCAGGTACCCATTGAGTTGGGTGGACTCAGGGGCGCCCTAAAAATCCCGAAATTCAAAATCCCAGTCTTCACCGGGATTCGAACCCAGGACCTCAGGTTCGGAAGCCGAGCGCTTAACCATTCGACCACCGCGCCCCATATCAATTAGTTTGGGTCAGACATATAATTTAAAGTGTAATAGGTCTAGACCAGTGTCTTCCAAAGTCCCACATAGGAGTTTGGGAGAACATGAGGCACCCTGACCGCACTCCCCATTGTGTCCAGGCCTGAGCAAACTATTATAGCACAGTGCAGGACAGGCTAATGTCCTGTTGGCTTATATTTCTCATGACCATGGCCAAACTACAACTCAGGGTGATTCCATTGCTGGGGAGAAGAGGAAATCGTGTCTAATATTCTTTTTGACATGTTCCGGAATTGCTGATCTCTGTCTGGGAAACCACAAATATATTTCTATATTTTTGTTTGTAATGTCAAAGAAAATGTGAGAGAAATCTTTACGACATTTTTATTATTTTGTCAAAGATTATTACTGGTAATCATACTAAAAACAAATAAAAATAATTAAAGTCTTTTCTTTAACTAGTTCACTTTTAGCTATAGTTAAGATTCATCATCATCAAACTCCATTTGAGTAAAGGCTTGAGAGGCTCAAATCCTCTCTTGCAAAAGCCCTGGACAGAAACCCTTCTGTTTTGCATAATGCATGCATGTCACAATACAGGTCGAGAATTTTTGGTTTCCCAGACCTGTCCAGACGGAGATCAGCAAGTCTGGGGCAGTGAAAAAGAATAGGCTACGAGGCACAGTTTCCTTATTTCTTGACTTAATAGGTTTATTGATATTAGAGAATATGATTAGAGGATATGATTATTTTTTTTATTTGTGACATTTTACCACATGCCCTGTGTCAACTTACCCCAGTGTTGCAAAATGTCACAACCTCAACTCAAGCACTTTTATGTTGAATAACTCTAAAAAAGAAATAAAAATTATGTCATTTACTCTAGTTGTCTGAATGTTTAAGTTACATGTTAAGTTAGTGAAAATCAATGAGTTCTAAATATGTAAAAAAATCAAAATCTAAAAATCTAGAATCTAGCCCCGTCTTCCCTATATCTTAAGTCCTAAAGTCTCTCTCTCTCTCTTTCTCTCGATCTCTAGATAATAAAGATATTTATTCTATATCTAAAATAAATAAAAATAATAGATCTGGAATCTAGATATAGTAATAGAATTAGTATAATAGATGTACTACAAAGTTAAGACTTAAGTAAGTTCTAAATTTCTTTGAATGAAAATATATACCAAAGGTATAGCCTACTAAAGAGACTAAAGTAGTAAAGATAGTACTTATTAGATCTAAAATATTTCTAAAATTCCGTCTGGATCTATCTCTGTAATTTGTAATGCCGATCGAGATTTTCACCATTATACCAAATGTAGTCAAACTGAAAACTCATTATTCAAGCATATATGGAACACAATAGTGATGCTTAAATTATATTTTTTCCTTGTTTTAATGTATGCTATATAGATTTAATAATAATAAATAAGAAGCGGACTAGCAATGTTTTTAAGTAATAGTTGAAGATTTAAGTTTCAAACGTAAGGTGTACAGTTTCTCTTTACCTTCATTGTAATAGCTTTAGTTTTTCAATTTGTAGATAGTACATTTTATTGAACATGCTTTTTGTGTAGGCGTAGAAGGCTTAGATCAATATCTTACAGTAGATTAATAAATAGCGCATCACATGCATCTTTTGATAGGCGAAGACTAGATTTATTCATTCTTAGCTTCAGGAAGATTAATTAGATAACTTTTTAAGTTTTAAAAGTGAGCGTACAAAATAAAGCCTATACATTTGATTATTTAATAAAATAGACTTGTGTTTGAAAAACATTATTTAGATTTACACATCACTATGATAATTGTAAGTATTTGAGATTGTGTTATCTCAAATTACTACTAGATGCAGAGGCCTATTTTGGTATTTTTTGTAAACCATTATTTGTAAAGATATGATTTTTATTAAGGCCTATTTTGTAAGTTTCGAACGTCAGGATCTACAACTACAATCTATGTACATTAATTATAGGCTTATTTTAAGAGCACAAAATCACACTGTCAACCTCACTCACATATTTTCTAGATTGGATAAAGTTAAAAAAAAAAAAGAACAAAGATTCAGAACCAATCTTAAACTTGTTATGAATATGTTGCTTTTCCTACAGCGTCCTCAAAAGAGGGGGCCTATGCTTTTTCTCAAATTTATTTTATCACAGGGATAGGAAAAATTAATTATAAGAGGTATACATCTACTCGACCAGAGGAGTTGGATTATAGCAATGATCATTTCATTGCTTTATTCTTATCTCACGCCAATTATTTTAATTACTCTAACATGATACAAAATGCGGCTTTGATTTGACTTGCAAACATTTTATGTGTATTTTACGAATGATTAGAACAGCAAACATGCCTTTTATGCATAAGCAAATAAAAGTATAATGAAAACCCGAAAAAGCCGGGTAAAACAGCTAGTACTAAGTTTACAAATGTTTACAATCTGGCAATCTGGGTATATTTAAAATTTTAAAATAGATTGTGCCATTTTCATGCAAGAATATAATGAAATTATCATAGACCTATATATTATATCTAGACTGGAAACCGGAAATAAAATCTTAACCGGAATTATCGTTTCACAGACATCTATAAATAAACTCTTTTTCAGGCGTTAGGGGGAGTCGCGCAAATCAATGTATAAAAAAATTGCAAAATAATAATTTGTGGGGTTCGGGGCGAAGCGTGTTCTTGCATTCTTCACTGCAGAAACGAGTAAGTTTAAGTATTTAAGTAAATAAATATTCAAGAACCGATCCTAAAAAATAACTGACACTCGAGGCACCAGTAGCGTGAGTACATCTTTATTAGGCGTATTTTTCGTAATATTATCTTCATGTTAAGTGAAACCTCGGTAGTTCTGCAGGACTTCAAGGGGCAGCCATCTTTGTTACTATTTTGTTATTGTTTATGTTCCAAAAAAAACCCAAGTTTGTGTCTTCAAAAATACCAAGAATTAGCAGATTACTTCTGTGTTTTCAAAGCAATGCTATTTTTTTTTTCATTTTGACTTGGTGTCAATACAATACGTTTCTTGTTGTTCTGTCTTCTTTTTAATTGTTAAATATTGTCTAGATTTATTTTGAATTATTCTTTTTTTTACCACTATTCCACTATTTAAGTATTTTTAGCCTTTATATGTCTTTTGAAATGGCTCATAATATCTAAAATCTAAATGTATGGATCTTAAATCTAGATCTAGATCTATAAATCTAGTTCTTAGATATAACTATTAAATAAAACTTCATAGAGAATCTAAATTTAAGTAGGCCTACAATAAATAGCAGCACAGTTTATTCCGGTTTAGCTAGATCTAGATCTAGCATATTTTTTAGCTACAAAAATAAAAACAAACAAAAACCCAAATCTGAGAGAAAACCCAAAATATAAGATTACAGTCTAAACAATAACAAGATGGCTGCCCCTTGAACTCCTGCAGAATTACCGAAACCTCTTGTAGTAGCCCTGTTTTGGTCAGCCTAAGACATCATAAGACATTAACAGAACGATGGTTAAACGGTCAAAAATATCTAATTTTCAATAACATTTTGAATAATGTTTTAATTGGAAAATATAATAATATGAATTTATAAGCATTGCAAATACAACCGACTTGTTCATTGAAAAATTAAGATACTCTTCATATTTAGATTACAGGGGTGGGCAACCTTTTTCAACCGAGGGCCGCATTAATAAAATTTGGGGACTGGGCGGGCCGCATATATATATCATATGAGTGGTGAAGTGAATTTGGTGGCCCCGAATAAAATAGCAAAATACAAAATAAAGGGGAAAAGCTAAAATTAAACAAATTATTAAGGACCAACTGTACTTCGAACAATAACATTGAGTACAAGTTTCGCTACTTCTTCTCTATAATATCGCAGTTCATTTTATGTGCGAGGGCCCCCAACAAACATGGACTATGCCTATGGACAGCCCTGTGCAGTTCTGTGAAACTTTCCATAACATATTTGAAATATCCCCCACAATTAGTTTCATTTTAATGTAGCTTTGTGTATAAAGTACATGCAGTTTCTAAATTATGGCTGGGATATTTTCTTCATTTTTATTAAAAAAGGTTGTGTTTCTCAGTCAAAGCTCCATCAGTTGTAACCCTTGCCATCTTGTACAAGCCAACCCAACTCTTTCAACACAGTTCTTCATACCATTGAAAAAATACTGGCCTGGGCTTATGTGTTTTACTGAATTTATCGAAATAATGCTATTAAATATAATCTTCGTTTACTTTAAATTTTTAGAAGGACAATGTTTCTTTCGCCTCTTCATTCTAAGTAATAAGAATCAAAAGTTTCAATAATTTTTATAGATATTTACATTTATTTATTTTTAACATACTTGCATTTTTATATGTGTAATGTGTGAGCACACTTGATTTATATAGGTTTTCGCGAGCCGCACAAAACACTTCGGCGGGCCGCATGTGGCCCGCGTGCCGTAATTTGCCCACCCCTGGATTAAGGCATTGAGGATCGCCGCCAAAAAAAGTATTCGAAAGATGATATTTTTTAAAAAAAAAGCTCATTGTAAGTGCTACATTTTGTTCAATAAGCCTGTTTGTAACTTTGTTTTTGTTACAGAACTATAATTTAAAGCTCTAAAGAAAAAAAAAAAATGGAAATGTCTGGAGCAGTTATGTAGAACAATTAGATTCGACTCATTTTATTATTATTTTTTTTTGGCTTTTTTTGGATTCAAGTAGAAAATTGTGAGTAATAGTCCCAAATTTATTTTTACAATAGAAAAATATCTAATTGAGTAAAGGTTGTGAAAAAGCGACTAGGAAAAAAAATGTTGGGTTCAGAACTAATCTCAATTATTACTCTTATACTGAAATATTTGTTTTATGAATTATAAATTCTCAAAAAAAAATATTAAAAAAATTTTTTTTTTAAATAAATTCATGTGAAATTACACATTTTTAAACGTCATGTTTTCGTCTGAAAAGGGGAGAGGGTGGTAGAGTGAAAACGATTATTCCTCGCTCCTTTTTATAATTATTACTAATGATTGCATTTGACATTACAGAACAGCGGGCACGGGGCAACTCGATAGAAGAGTTTAATTTACAGTCAATTTATATTGGAGACATATTTTTTTTATTTTATAATTTCTTAGCTAAAATAAAAGAAGAAAAGAGCACTGGGTACAACCTTTTTTAATTTTCTATTTACTAATAACAAAATTTGATATTAGAATGTGGTGCGACATAATATGTAAATGGGTTTACATATCAATAATTACCTTATATTACAAAGCTATTCAACTAATTTTGCTCACAAACTATGATTTCTACATGAAAAAGGGACCCGACCAGCCACACAGAGGGCTAGAGTGGGGAGGGTAGTAGATGCAATCGCCCCCTTTAACCCCACCGGCCAAGATACCAGAAGGGAGCAACAAAATATTTTTTTTAAAAAGATAGTAATTCAACTACTTTTGTTCACAAACTACGTTTTCTCCATAAAAATAGGACTGCCAACACCCCCCGTATCAAAGGGATAAGGTTGGAAGTGCAGTAGATGTATTCGTCTCCACCCAATCGACACCCAAATTGTCCAACAGGGGAATGACATAACATAAAGATAGGTTAAAATATCAATAACAAGTTTTAATCATATAGATATTTAATTGATTCTGTTAACAATCTGTGATTACTACAAGTTAATTGGACTGCCCCCCCACTCGAAAGTTTATTAAGTAAGGGCAGGATTGATGCCTTTGCCCATCCCGACCCCACCAAATCGACTAACATACTAGAAGGAGGGCGAACAAATCTAAAAATAGGTTGAAATATAAATAATTAGTATAAATTATTAACATAAGTAATAAACTCGCATACAAATTGTGTGATTTTTTTTTCAAAAATTCGTCCACCCTTTTCCCTTCAGGGAGGGGGGTAGGTCGAGGGGGGTAGGACTATCGCCCTCCCCCCCACACACACACACATTTAGGATCTGCCAGTGTACATTTGTGGATTTAATGACATTAGGATTGGGAAGTAGTATTAAAGATATGTGAAGAATTTATAATTAGCATATCATTGTAAAATGTTTGTAGAATGTTTTGTAAAAATGTTTGTAAAATGTTTTTACATGTTTCGGATGTTCCTTCAGAGTTGAAGATAATTACTCCCTAGTCCAAACCTCCCGCAGGACGACGGGGGATAGGAGCGGACCATCGATAAATCTGAACGACAGTCCCGCGCGCAAACCGCACGACCAGGCAGCCATCCATATGTTGACGGAAGAATCAGAGGAGGTCAGAGTGTCAACCTTTCTAACAATTATAGGGACAAAAGCACTGGAAATATATGAAGGTCTTGAAATTGAGAAGGGAAAAGAAAGAAAGATGGAAGAAATATTAAACAAATTTGAAAGTTTTTGCATTAGAAAAACGAATGAAACTTTTGAGCGCTATGTTTTCAATACTCGTAAACAGCAATAAGACGATATTGAAAAGTATATTAAAAATCTATGAATACTAGCAAAAACATGTAGATTTGGACTCCAGCAAGATAGCATAATATTAGAGACAGAGTAGTTCTTGGAGCTAGACATGAATGCTTCAACATGAAAGTATTACAATATACTAATCTAACATTGTAAAGGTGTAGAGACATTTGCAGAGTCTACGAGACTGCCAAGAAGCAGTTGAGACAGATACAAGCCGACCCTCCAATGATTGAGAAAGTAGCAACACCCCCAAGAACAAGCATGCAGTATTGTATCCAGTATTGTGGAAGGTTTTACGAATACTCTGAGGAAAATTTTCCTGCATGGGTCAAAATATGCTTAGCGTGCAAGTAGGAAAAATCATTTTGCCGTGATGTGTAAAAAAAAAAAAAAGAAGGTGTAAGATGATATGTCTGGTGATGAAAGACAGCTGCATTCGGACACAAGAGATAAAGTCATTATGATAGAAAATAAACGGTTGATATCCTTAGAGAACCACAAAATGAAAAG
Organism: Biomphalaria straminea; assembly: GCA_021533235.1. Classification (NCBI taxonomy): domain Eukaryota; kingdom Metazoa; phylum Mollusca; class Gastropoda; family Planorbidae; genus Biomphalaria; species Biomphalaria straminea. The sequence goes on along the minus strand of JADKLZ010003434.1, from coordinate 16,703 downwards.
GATAACAGCAGTTATGGCAGTGAATGATCATCGTATAAGGTTTCAAATGGATAGTGAAGCTGATGATAAATACCATACTGGAGATATACGTCAACATGAATCAGATAGAAAAGGCAACTCAAAGTTTACTAATGTGGAATAAGACTGAAATGAGCCCCATAGGGAAAGCCACTCTAACGACGAGAAATGAGAAAACAAAACAAAACATTTAAGATATAATATATAGTTGTGCCAAACAATCTAGCATGCCTTCTAGGTCATGAAACTTTAACAAAAATGAAATAAACCAACGTCAATAATTATAGATTCATAGCATCAGTTGTGAATAACCAAGAAGAAGACTGTAGTACGAAGTTTACTGGTGATTTGGGTGACTTAGAAGAAATATCTTTAAAGATTGATAGCAACATTAAGCCCAAGGCACTGCCTAGTAGAAAGTTCCCTATTGCTTTATAAGAAAGAGTTAAGGATGAGTTAAGGCCCTAGTTCAGAGAAGAATAGTGATAGAGCCAACAAAGTGGGTGAGTCAGTTGGCGATAGTGGAAAAAAATAATGGACAAATTGGGATTTGCATTGATCCACAAACCCTCAATAAAGGCTTACTAAAGGAATTCTATAATCTTGCTACTTTAGATGAGATATTGGTAGATTTGAGCAAGGCCAAATTAAATTGTGCAAGAAGCTTTCTAGCATGTTAGTCTAGACACAGCGTCACAGCGATTTGACAGAGATGATAACCCCATTTGGTAGAAACAATGAAAGCGATTACAATTTGGTCTTAAACGTAAGTTCAGAACTTTTTCAGAGAAGAATCTAGCAAATGAAGGACTGAAAGGCTGTTTCAATTGTGTTGGTGATATTATAGTGATGGGCAAAGGAAGAACTGAAGAAGAAGCACTAAGAAATTATGATATTAGCCTAAGAGAGCTGATGAAGAGAAGTCAAGAAAAAAAAAGCTTAAACTGAACCACATAAAGTATGTTTTTAGAAATAGATTTTATCTCTTTAGAAATAAAATTATTTTTTTTTAATGTAGTGTAAAACGTTTTACATGTTTAGGATGTTCCATCAGAGTTAAAGAGTTCTTAGTCCAAACCTCCCGCAGAACGACGGGGGATGGGAGCATACAGGGTTTGAGCCCTGGACCACCGATAAATCCAAACGACGGTTGTTAAAAAAATTGCTGCTCATGAAAATATATGATTGATATAGTATTTTTACAGCCTATAGGTTACTGATGTATTTCATTAAATATATTGCAAGTTTAGTTTTTAGAGTTTACCATTTCTGTCCTCCTATGGGTAAAATGGAAATAGTCAAATTTTTTCATTCATGATATATTTTATAAGAGTTAACAAACAGATGAAGAGTTGGAAAATATAATTTAAAAAGCTTATAAACAGAACATGTGGTAGAAGATACTTTTTTCTTTGCCTCAAAACAGATTAAAAATAGATTATTTTTGTAAATAATATAGGCCTACGGGTACCGTAATTTAAGATAACTGATAGGAACATTATCTTTATTAATATGTTTGTATTTATAAGATTGGACCTCATTCACCAAACGTAAACAAACAAAATTTTCTCAATATGTTCTATACAAATTACACAATATGTAGGGTTGTCACATGATACGTAATTTTCATTATTTTTATCAATCTTATGACGTGGCTAAATTTGTTTATATACAATTGGTGGATGAGGTCCATTAAAAGAAGCGAAATTTTAAAAAATAGGACTTAAAAAACAACAAAGATTATCTATGGGAACAAACTCCTAAACACTATATCTCTCAAAAATGTAGGATTTAATTCCTTTTAGATAAAAAACAAAATAATTAAATACCACTAATTAATTGACTAATTGGTTAATTAAGTAAAATTGATTTATGTTTTGTTAAAAACTATAATTAATTGTTCAAAGCTTCAGCTTGATCCAAGAATTAGTGTGAGAGAAATAGCATGTACAATTATTTATTGCAGCTTTCAAATGAAGCTGTAGATTTAAAAAGAAATAATTGTGGCATTCAAATTAAGAATGTTTATGTGCCGGAAGAAAAAATAATAAAAATTAAGTTTACATGTATCCTTGATTTATATGTAAATTGAAGAAACTAGCATTTTCTTTCCTTATTTAGGTCCTCAAATTTATGCTAACAATCATGGTTCAAGGAATTACATAATGTGAAAACAAAATTGGCGAAATAATGAGAAGTTAGAATTTTGCCTAAAATTAAAAATAATTACAAACCTATCTATTATTTCCAAAGGAAGTAAACGGTTCTTTTCACATTAGTGGGTCATGTCTATTTGTTTTAAGGATATATTTTATGTTATTTTACATGTTATAAATTTACATTTTAAATACTGGGCTATCTTTTTATAAGTATGACAAAAGTTTTTATTTAAATGCACATTTGTAAAAAAAAAATGTTTTTCATGTTTCCGATGTTCCTTCAGGGATGAAAATAATTTACTTCTTAGTCAAAACTTCCCACAAGACGATGGGGGATGGAAGAGGACAGAGTAAGACCTAGAATCATCAAGAAGTCCAAATGACAGTCCAGCACACATACTGCATGATTAGGCAGCCACCCAATTAGGTAACCCAAAGCATTTTAGGAAATTAAAGCTTGAGATTGTACTTTTATCCTGATTATTCCTCAAAAATAGAAACCTTTTTTTTTTTAATGCCACTTTGAATGAATTTCATTTTGTAATTATTCTTTTTCATTAGCTCTTATGGATAAAAAGTTTGCTGACCACTGCCTTAAGACAATCAGAAAATATGTAGTTTTTTTTTATTTTGTTGTTTGAATCCTTGCTCTATTTTTTTTTATTGAAATTTAAATCTTGCATTTTCAGACAGACATCCATAAATGACTTAAAATTGGTTTGACAGTTTAATATTTAGCTATTTAGTCTGACCTTTTAGATTAATGTATTTAGACTTATTTTATCACAGAAACCCTTTATTGATAAAAATTAGTAAAAAATTAAATAAAAACTTTTACTTAAAATGCTACCTTGGTTAGGCCAATATTCATAATAAATTGTGTCCTCTGTTTAGGACACATGATAATATAAAGAATCTAGAACAGACACAAAATAGAGCAATGATATAACAAAGAGCTGTAAGATTTATAAAATGAATTTTTTCATTTGATTTCAGTAGCAGAATTAGTAAAATCTCTAAATTTAGAGACACTTCATAAAAGAAGACTAAAGATTAATAAGTTACCAATATTTCAATAATATATAAAACACTTAACCATAATTTGAAAAAAATAAATAATAATCACAAAGATAAAAACATTTCTTATTCCATATGCTAGGACAAATTCATTCAAGTGGTTCTCTTCCCTAGTAAAACAACAGCAGAAAATGGGTTGCATGCATCAGCCAGGAAATGTAACTCTAGTTGCTGATACCAATGAGTTATACCTCTTGTCAGGACCATAATAATTGTAACTGAGATGACATCAATGATGTAATAAGTTTTATTCTTTCCTCCTCTTTCTTTTTTTTTTCTTAACAGCTAGTCCATTTTTATTTTTTGCTATTTTATTAGAAATGTCTATATGTTTTAATTTGCTTTTAACTTTAAAAGGATAAAAAGACACACACACAAAAGAGTTAATGCATATACATATTAGTATACAGTAGATATTTATTAAATGGTGTTAGATAGCCAGTTTAGTTTATGTGGGAATTGCACACTTTTTGGTACTGACAATGAACGCACATTTTATGACGACACAGACTGTAGGGTTAGAGGTTAAGTTATCGACTGACTAGACTGTGGCCCATCTTGTAAATAAATGTTATATGTTAAAGTTCATCTCGAAGTCAAGTTATCATTTAAGTTTTGTTCCTGTGGATGTCTGTTCATGTGATGGTTTCTCTATGAAACTCGCAATTTAAAAATACACCTTCACAAGTAACGCACGCACCTAGTATCCTGAATCAACTTAGAAATACTTCAATTACAACTGATTCAACACTGGCACCATTACAACAGAGAAAACCATTACAATGGATATATCTATACACAAAGGATATTAAGCATATCAATTGTTTCGTTATTCAAAGAATGAGTAAATTCAAAATTATTAAGGTTTTCCTTGTGCATATTTAGCTTTCTGTTAGGGATTTCAAAAACATGAATGATTTCAGTTTTCAATGCATTTTCAAACTTAAATATTGTGAGAACAGTTACTAATGGATACCCATCATTAGCCCAACGTAATGCATGAAAAATTGTGAACTAGATCATATGCTAGGACTTATTTTGTCACCTATTCTGACCCTGAGGGCGCGGTGGCTGAGCGGTAAAGCGCTTTGCTTCCGTACTGGAGGTCCCGGGTTCAAATCCTGGTGAAGGCTGGGATTTTTATTTCGGGATTTTCGGGCGCCCTTGAGTCCACCCAGCTCTAATGGGTACCTGACATTAGTTGGGGAAAAGTAAAGGCGGTTGGTCGTTGTGCTGGCCACATGACACCCTCGTTAACCGTAGGCCACAGAATCAGATGACCTTTACATCATCTGCCCTATAGACCACTAGGTCTGAAAGGGGAACTATTCTGACCCTGTTTGTAAGTTTATACCAGAATATATTAAGGATTTTATTCTGCTATGGTCAGGTGATATATACTACCATTGAACAGTGGCGTAGCATCCATAGCGCGAAGGGGTTCAATGAACCCGGTCCCATGGCCATTAGGGGCCTACTGCTCTTGAGCCCATGACTAGTTGAGAACTTTGGGGTGACACCAAAGTGAAAAAATAAATGCAATTTTGTAAAACCGATAAATAATAAAATTTAAAAAGCTCCCTCGAAATATCCTGAGCTTTGTCCCAGAATTTATAGTAACTTAAAAAGCAGCATTTTAAGCTTTAATGTAAGGATTTGCTTTTATCAGATTTTGTGAATTGTAATGGTGGCTAACCCTTATCGTGTGTTTGGGGTGACAATAGTCTCCATATCAACCCAATTCTTTTTTTTTTCTAGTCTGTTTATACACTTACGCGTAGTATTACAGGAATGGTGGGGGGGGGGGATGGAGAGAGTTGTTTAAGAAGTATGGGTAGTCCCAATTGTCACTAATTTCGATACAGTTGCAAATTATTCACTTTTTTAAAAGCTTAATATGTTTTTTTTATTTTTATTTGTTTAGTATTTAAAGTATGTAAAATTAACTTTCATTTATTCAATAAAGGCTTTTTTTTTCCTTTTTAAGTACCAAACTAAGACTGACATCAATTCAGTCTCTTATGATTCTAAAAGAACATCAGGACTACTCAGGGATATGCAAAAATATTGGTTTTCTAGATCCATTCTTTACCATATGTCTCTTTCATTTGTGGCAGCATTCAAAACAAAAAGTTGATACCAAATTCGTATTTTAATTTTTTTTTTTGATACTTCTTGTGATCTCTGATGACCGAACATCCAAAAATTAAGACATTAGTCATTTCTAGGTTTTCATATTTGCTAGAATCAGACGTCAGCAGAATTAGGTGTACAAATGCTATAAGTAATTACAAAAAAAAAAAAGTAATCATTAACTAAACTGCAAGGCAAACTTCGCCATGTGACGGTCCCAAGCCCGTCTGAGAAAGGAGGAGGGTTTGGCGTAGGGCTAGCTACCCTACCCTGTAGAAAAAACACTAGCTACAGAAACACCAAACAGCAAATCAACAGAAGTCACTGACCTGGGAGAGGATGGACTTCCAGCTGGAAGGTTTACATGGGGACAGTTGGAGAGACTCGCCCAGAACCGAGATGCCTGGAGAAAGCTGGTTGGTGGCCTATGCCCCAGTAGTGACCACAGGTTTAGTTTTAGTTTTAGGCACATCGGCACAGTATAGGCCATGTCGTGCCCGCAGTCCCTTAAGGACTACTCTCCCTCTATAAAAGGTCTATACAATTAACTCCTTAAAATCAAGGTCTATTTACTGTTAAAAAAGTACAGGTAAAAATTTTAAATATTTGATAAATATTTAGTGTAAATAGTACGTAACTACAGACTCACAAATCAGATCCTCGAAGACAACCCCACCTCCCGGATAAAGCTCAGTACCTTCCCAGGGTCAACAGTATCAAACGGTATTTTTAAGTCAGTGGTTATCAAGAACTTCTCCCTGACATCCTGGTATCTGGGGCAGTCAATGAGGATATGTTCCACTGTGAGGTGAGAATCACAATACTCACAAAGTGGAGGCCCCTCTCTCTTCAGCTCAAAAGAGTGTGTGATGTAGGTGTGGCCAATCCTGAGTCTAGACATGGTCGTGCTACCACGCCTTGTCAGACCCTTAGATGTGGGCAGCCACCGGACATCCGCCACGATCTGCCTGAGTTTGTTGTGATTCTCAGCCTCCCATCGGTCCTGCCACTCTTGATAGGTGGCAGTGGCAATACTTTGTCTCAGGTCCGAGTAGGGAATTTGGGTTCTTGACACTGTTTGATTTAGGGCTCTCTTTGCTTCTCTGTCTGCGGCTTCGTTTCCCTCTATGCCTACATGGGAGGGGACCCAGATGAAGGTGACATCCCTATGGCTGGCTGTTATTTGGTCCAACAGCTTTAGGCACTTGTATACCAATGGGATGTCAGTCTTCATCCGCCCCAAAGCTTGCAATGCAGATTTGGAGTCGGAGCAGATTATAAATTTTCTCCTTTCTGATGCTTTAACGGCCATAAGTGCAAGCGACAGTGCATGCAATTCGGCCGTAAAGATGGAGCATCCATCAGGGAGTCTACGGGAGATTGTTTTGCTCCGAAAGGAGCAGGCACACGCGACCTTTCCATCCATTTTGGATCCATCAGTGTAGATGGTGCCACAATCTCCGTAGCTCTCCTGCAGTTCCCTAAAGTGGACTTGTAATTGGGTTGGGTCTGTGTTTTGTTTTTGAAAATTAAGGAGGGATAAATTTAATTTGGGTCTACTAGTTAGCCAAGGAGGGTTTTGTGGGGTTTCTATTTTAGAAATTTGGTCAATGGGTGGGGTTAAATTTTGGACGGATTCTCTCATTCGAAGGCCTAACGGCTGTATGATGTTAGGCCTTCGAATGTACAGTTCAGTATCTGTGGGATGGAATACAGGGTCAAAAGCAGGGTTTGTGGGGTTGGATTTTAGCTTTACTATGTACTGCATTGCAAGCTTTTTCATCCTTATGTCCATGGGGAGCTCTCCAGCCTCCACATGTAGACTTGGGATTGGTGACGTGCGGAACGCGCCGAGACAGAGACACAGGGCAGCATTTTGGATTGGTTCCAGTATCTTAAGATAAGACTTCCTTGCTGCTCCATATATCATGGATCCATAATCCAACTTGGATCGGATTAGACTTCGGTACAGCAGCAGCAAGGTGTCTCTGTCAGCCCCCCAGTCCGTATGGCTGAGTACTCTAAGTATGTTTAATGACTTTTGACATTTTTTCCTAAGTTCCTTAACGTGGGGGAGAAAATTAAATTTGGAGTCAAAGGTGAGGCCTAAAAATTTTGTAGTTTTTACAACGGGGATTCTCTTTTTGTTTATAAATAATTCAGGGTCTGGGTGAAGCCCCCTTAAATTACAAAAATGCATGCTAACTGTTTTGGAGTCCGAAAATTTAAATTTATCATTTGCCCAATTTTGAATTTTGTTTAAATTTAACTGTAATTTTCTTTCTAAGGTGTTCATATTTTTCCCATAAGTAAAAATGACAAAGTCATCAACATACAGAGAGCACTCTATGCCAGGGGATAAAGCATTAATGATTCTGTTAATTTTAATGTTAAACAGGGTGACTGACAGGATGCTGCCCTGGGGTACGCCCATTTCCTGTTCAAAAGTGTCAGAGGTGGAGGTGCCCACTCGGACCTGAAATTTTCGGTCCTTCAGGAATGCCCCTACAAAACGGGGGAGGTGTCCCTTAAGCCCCATAAGCTCCAGGTCACGTAGAATGCCATGTTTCCAGGTCGTGTCATAGGCCTTTTCTATATCGAAGAATACAGCTACAAGATGTTCTCGTCTGAGTAGAGCATTTCTGATGTAGGCTTCCAGCCTTACCAGGTGGTCGGTTGTTGTCCGCCCCTGCCGAAATCTACACTGGTATTTAGAGATCAAGTTGTTCCTCTCAAGGTACCAGACCAGCCTACTGTTTATCATTCTTTCCATGGTTTTGCAGATGCAGCTTGTTAGAGCTATTGGTCGATAGTTAGCTGGGTCAGAGCCGTCTCTTCCCGGTTTAGGTATCGGTATAACTGTGGCTTTCCTCCAGCTGTTTGGGAAAGAGCCTGTTTGCCACACACAGTTATAGACCCCTAGCAGGACTGGCAATGAGGGTTCGGGAAGGTGCTTGAGGAACTGGTAATGGATTTCATCTTCTCCAGGCGCTGTGTCATGTGACTTGTCCAGCGAGTCCCTCAGTTCCTCAAGTGAGAACGGTTTGTTGTAGTCTTCATTGTTCTCTGACCTGAAGTCAATGGGATGTCTTTCCTCCCTGGTTTTGACTTTTTGGAACTCTGGCGTGTAGTGTGCAGTGGATGATTTTTCTGCTATTGAGGATGCAAGGCAGTCAGCTATTTCTCTGGGGGACGTGACAGTTCGTCCTTGGTTTTTCAAATGCCCTATTGCATTTGATTCTTTCCCTTTGATTCGCCTTACTGCCTTCCAGACCGCTCTAGCAGAAGTTTTGGCATCCAGACTGCCGACAAAGCTTCTCCAGGAATTCCTTTTGGCTGACCGTATGATTTGTCTAGCCTTTGCTCTAGCTATCCTAAATAGCTTGAGGTTTTCCTGGGAAGGATTCTTTATGAATGCAGCCAGTCGTTTTTTTCCTATCGCCAATAGCACTTTTACAAGCTGTATCAAACCATGGTTTGCTGGGCCGTTTTGGATTTGCGGAGGTTAGGGGGACAACTTTCCTGGCAATGTCGAGTAGCTTGGAAGAGAAGATATCTGCTGGGTTCTGCTCATCGAGGATACTTTCTGTGATATCCTCTGAGCATCTTTTTTGGAATTGCTCCCAATCGGCCTTGTTCAATTTCCACCGCTGAGGTCGTCCCATTGAGGGGAGATTGTTAGTAATGATGATTGGGAAGTGGTCCCTTCCCTGTAGGTCATTACTAACTGACCATTTGAAGTCGTCCAGAAGTCCGGGGACGCATACGGTGAGGTCAATGCACGTGAGGGATCCAGTTCCTGGGTGCAAGTAGGTTGGTGATGCATCATTGAGTATGCATAAATAATGTTGGAGGAAGATATCCTCCAGCATACGACCTCTTGTGTCAGTACTGTTGGATCCCCACATTGTGTTATGAGCATTGAAATCCCCAAGGATAATATAAGGCCGAGGGAGCTGCCTCAACAGGTCCTCCATACTTGCTGGGTCCAATGGAGCGCTTGGTGGTAGATACAGACTGCAGCAAGTGATAACCTTGTGTAAAGTTATCCTAGCTGCTACGGCCTGTAGTGTGGTCTGTAGTTCTACCCTCTCATGGGGGATGTTGTCCTTCACAAGAATACAGACTCCACCTGATGCTCTTTCTGCATCCTCAACATTCCTGCTGTAAGCTATGTAGCTTCGGAAACTGATGCTATCTTTCAGAAATGTTTCCTGTAAGCAGACAGCTACAGGAGCCTCAGAGTCAATCAGTAGCTGCATTTCTTCGTAATTGGCCTTGAGGCCTCTACAGTTCCACTGTACAATTCTGGAATCCATGGCTTATTCTAGATGACCTACTTGGAGCTATTAGGCTTCGGGGGGCCCCAGGAGGGGATTCCCTTTATTCCTGTGACTTTTTTGGACTTCTGCTTGTTTGGAGAGGAGGACACTCCTCTCCTGGGGGGAGTCCTTCTCTCTGGAGAGGAGAGATCCCTCTGGTTAGAGCGGAGGCTACATCCTCCTCCCTCACCTCGGGCATCCTCTCCGTTTCGAGCTCTCCCCTTAGGGAGTTTGTCAACCTCTGATTCAGTAGAGGTTGGGGTGTCTGACTGGGTTCTCTGAGGAGAACCTGTATCAGACATGGTGACTCCGGGTTCTCCCGGAGTGTTGGTTTGGACATGCTGTTCGGTCTCCATGCTCTCATCAGTGAGCACAGAGAACCTGTTTTTTAGCATGACCACAGGGCTTTCTGGTTTCTTTGGAAAGTTCTTGGGCGGAGTTTTCTTCTGAGTTGGAGGAGGAGGAGGGGGTGGGGTCAATGTGTCCGTCTGTGTGGCTATGGATCTTCCTATCTTAGCCGCAGCCTGGGCGTATGTCTTTGTCAAGCCGAATTGGCCCTTGGGTAGGGCCGATACGGCTGATTTCGCCTGGCTGAAGGTGCATCCATTTCTTGCCTTGTTGTACTCCTGCACGGCAACCTCCTGTTTCCACACAGGGCAGTCCTTGGAGTAGGCTGAGTGGCCAGCGTGACAGTTCGGGCATTTGAACTGGGCTGTGCAGCCCTTGTCCTCATGACCCTCTCCGGCACATCTAGCACACACAGTGTTCCTCTTGCAGACTGCCGCGCCGTGTCCATAACCCTGGCACTTGAAGCACCTCATAGGGTTAGGAATGTAGGGCCTCACTGGAACTGCCTTCACGTACTCTGGCGGTGTCCTAGTTCCGAATGTGAGGATAATAGTGGCGGTCTTGACCTCCTCACCATCCCTGCGCCTTGTAATGCGCCGGGCATGGGTGACTCCTTCAATACCCTCCACTATTTCCTTCTCGGAAAATTCCAGCAGGTCCCTAGAGCTGATTACACCTCTGCTGGTGTTCAGACTCTTGTGTGGCATGACTTCCACTTGGAGATCACAGAGTCTTCTGCATTTTAAAAGCCCATCAGAGTGTACCTTGCTATCCACTTCTACAAGTAGTTCATTGGATCTGTGTAGCTTAGATACACCCTTGGGCTCTCCCACTACCGACTTGAGTCCCTTGTAAATAAAAAAAAAGGGCTCAATTTCGTCAGGCTTTTCTCCTCCACTGTGCACCTGACCACCAGAAATGATGGCCAGGTAGGACAGCTTTTTGTGGCCTCCTCCTTATTCGCCTCAACACGGCATCTCTTGCCCAGACATAGGTCTGGGGCAAGTACTTTTTTAGTTTTTTTTTTATCCATAGATAAAACGTGTTTATTCGGCACCTGTGCTCCCCACCCGCCATCGAGTCCAACAAGGGGACGGGCCATTCGGATGTCCAGAATGAGCCCGCCAGGGCTACACAGGTGCTATACTCAGTCAGCTGCTGCATTGGACATGTGTCCGATACAGTAGCTGGCTGATTGACCCTCTAGCCACCGCCCTCCAGCATAGGTCGAGGACCTATGCTGGTAGCTCGGCATGACCACCGGTTGACCCAGAGCGGGCCGTCTGGGCCTCAGGTCTAGGGGAACTCAGAGCCAAAGTATTGTGTTGCGGTGGTCCATCCTCAGATAGTCACCCACTCAAACACCAGGATCTCTTTATCCCCCCTTACCCGTCGCAGTCCACGGCAAACGGACTGGTCCAGGACATTGTGAGGTTTTAAAAGATAAGGAGACAGAGTGATGGTTAATAAAGGCAGACTGAGAGTAAGAGGAGGCAGACAAAATGATAGAAAAGAAATAGGGCACTTTTGAGCTCCAAAAGTGCTAAGGAAAGAGGGGCGCAGTTTAACGTCATGTCTCGGGACGCAGTGACCACAGGCAGAGATGAGATGAAACTGCAAGGCTAAAGCTATGATGATACTTCCAACATAACTGGATACTACAATGGCATTTGGGCATTGTTTCATCCGAAAAAGCCGCTTAGAAATTGATGCACTGGTTGTCAAGAGCAGGGGGTGTGTAAGATGTGAGATTGTGTGTGTGTTTGCTTATTTATTTTGTTGTGAATGGTGAACTGCTTTGTCACGGGCTTTGCAAGGGGGGACAAAAGGGTTGCTAGCGGTCAGAGTTAGTTGGAGAGCTGACCTGGTCTGAGTAGGGTGTCTTTATTTTATTGTGTTGTATTGCCTAGATCTTGAGATTGTATTTTCTACTGCTGTGTCCTATTTTGGGGTAATATATATTGTAGCTTTGTAGCCTATAACAGACATGCCTACCCCCAATACCCAGAATGTGGAACACTCAGGTTGAAAATGTGGAACATAAACGCGTAAACTTACATTTGGCAGCCGTGCTGCAGGCAATAAATAAAATTGTAATTATTACTTTAATAACCATGCTTGGTTTGCTTTTTATACATGACATGTAAATAGTATACCGGTAATTCAAAGTCAGAAAACAATTAAACATGCAATCCAATCAATAGTTCTAACTCTATAATAATGCTCCATATCATGAATTCATTCAAAATGGATTCTAATGTTTCTATTTTGTATTTGTTACTACTAGAACTATATAAAACTAGATCTAGTTAAATCTAGTAACTAAACTAGATTATATATTAAAGTCTAGATCTTCTTGTATGACTTAATTATCAGCCTTTTCTAGACTCTAGTGTCTAGACTCTAGAGCTATCCTCTACTCTAAATTTTGTCTCTAGTTCTAGAATAATTTAGAACTAACAGTCCTCTATTAGGGCTCTAAGTCTAAAAGGACACAAATTATAATAATTAATTATAGATCTAGATCTACAGACTTACTGAGAACTAAATTTATTACATCTAGATCTATCATCTTCTAATTCTACTATTAAAGGGTCTATTAGATCTAAAATCTAAATCCTAAGTCAAAGTCTATTTCTAGTCATACTTCTCAGACTTGTCTTCTGGAATCTAGATCTAGAAAGTAATTTAGACTTAGCCTAAGCTAAGTATTGTTAAGTATTTTAGTAAAAGATCTAGATCTAGATTAGAATCTATACATTTTTTTGTTTAAATCCTTTTAGCCTTTTTAGCAACTATAGATTAGTATAGATCTATCTAGTAGGTGAGTAGATCTATTAAAAAATTAATATAAGTAAATAATACTAAATAATCAGTTGACTGAATGAGACTTGAGTTGGAAATAGATCTCTAGTCTCTCTCTACTACTAGACTAGACCTAGTTACCTAGTAACTTAGTAAATATAAAATAACTACTAAACAGTAAACTAGATCTGGTCATCTGGATCCATTCAAGTCCATTATTGTCAAGAAAGGAAAGGCCGAAAGGGATTTGAATGAAGCATTTGGATTATTCTTGCTAGATTCTAAAAATGGATCTAGATCTAGATCTAGACTACCAGATGTATGTACTACATAGATGGCATAGATCTACATCTAGATTCTAGATCTAATCTAGCTCAACCATATCTCCGTAATTTGGACACATCAGGTTCGGGTGGAGATTAAATGTAAACAATAAACACAGACCTATATATTTTTTTTTGCAGTGGGCATTTTCATTTCGCACTATTAATAAATAATGAAAAAACGGCGATTTTTTTTTTTTTGTCGGGATTCAGACTTGGCGGAACAAAAATCGCGAATGCGGAACGGCGGGACATGCGAGTTTTTTTGATGATTTTGCGGGACGGTTCCGCATAATGCGGGACAGTAG
>JADKLZ010003432.1:0-10128 GCA_021533235.1 Biomphalaria straminea | reverse complement strand
TTTTAGCAGCGGCTTTCGTGTACTAGCGTAAAGCCCGGAAATGACATGATTCTAAACTAATTTCTTAAATTTTTAAAAAAATGAGATTTTTTAAAATAAAATTGTTTAATACCCCCATTATGATGTAACTAACATATTTTTGTGCGTTTTGTCTGTTGATTGGTCTGTCCGTCACGGTTAAAAAAAACCACTAAAGGCTTTTGAAAATATGATTTAACCTTTACTGTTCTTTCAGAAATATTGCGATAGTTTAAGGATGGGAGCATACTGGAATTGAGCCAGGGACTTAAAAGGAACATCCAAAACATCTTGCGAATAGGCGGATTTGACAGGGATCCGACTCCGACGGGGGCCGCCTCTGAGTTTGTGTATTACACAAACTCTCTTTGTAATCTTGTTTTTTATAAAATTCAAGAGCTCAACGGGTCATTGTTTTGGAAATTCGGAGGCTTCTAATGAAACTGTGACAAACCGTTGAAGCCTCTTTCGCTTCAGCAGAAATTCGCTTTTATCAATGTCGCTAGAAATACTATTGATTTCGACCTGAGGATTTATGAGCTGGGAAGGTGACAAAAATTCATATCTGTCTGTAACATCATGAAGTTGCTCGAATCGGGTGACTATTTCTTGACCAATCCTGTCCGAGGTAGGTCTATAATAAATTTCCCTTCGTAGCTCTTCTTTGTGTCGTCACTTTTCTCACCAGATATCTTTTTCTTATGGCCAATACGTTTTTGAGGTTCTGTACTGATTCTCATATCTGAGCACACGCTCTTGGCAAAGGTAATGCTGGCTTCAGCGATGTCCTCTCGATTACTACTTAAAAAATGGGTCTGTTTTTAGTTTGAATAAGCAGTCTCGAAAAGAGAATCCTTCTATTTGAAGGTAGACTTGCAAATCATTAATTTCAGTTAATACAGGAGCCCAAAATCCAAGATAGGTGAGAAAATTAAAAGAATGAATAGCAACTAATAATTCAACTGCTTCAGATATAGTCGATGAATTTTCATCTCTGCTAGTTAATGTCTCCAGTTTCTTCAATTTTAGAAAATGTATCCCTGACTATCTTGACGGCTTCTCCTCTGGTCCTCCAGCGGGTCTCAACTAAACGTTTAAGGCTAGTTCCGATTATTTGATAAGGATATCCCAGAGGTGTATTGAAGTTGAGAAAAAGGCGTGTAAACGGTCCAGTGTACCAAAAATATTACCGAATTGACTTCAGCTTCAGCAGCTCGAATTCCTGCTAAATTAAGAGAACAGTTTGAGCAGGTAATGAATAGTGCTTTGGGATTGACTTCTAGAATAAGTTTTTGTACACCGTAGTTTTGACTTTGCATGACCGCAGCATTATCATTGCCTTGACCCCTGCATTCCATTATGTCTAAGCCATCATAACGCAGTTTCTCTAGAATCATCTCAGCGATTCCAGCAGCATGCTTGTCCTTTGTGTCGATGAAGTCAATAAAAGACTCACGAACCTGCACCCCGTCATAATCCATGACAACGTACCGTAAAATTTGAGAAATTTGATCCAGCTTTGAGAAGTCAGGTGTACTGTCAAAAATAATAGAGAAATATTTGGCTTGTTTTACATGCTGTATGATTTGTTTTTAACGTGATCGCCAATTATTGTACTTTGATAGTAATTTTATTAACTCCAAGAAATCGCATTGATTTTGCCCTTCCAACACTTCTTCAGCTCGCTCGCGATGCCCACGAGGTGCCAGATTTAGCTTTGAGAAAAAACGATTGATGTCCAAGATTCTCTTCAGGTAGTCTCTCCCGGTTTTCGTCTCTTGTATAATCAAATCTTGGGCCTTGTTGTCAATAATGACCTCTACTCTCAGGCAAACTTCAAGTTCCCTCCAAACAAGCGATGACTGAATGTGAGCTCTGCTGGTCTCATATTTTTCTATTTCACGTATAACCACTTATTAAATCCATCTTTGGATTAAAATGAAGATTTGGTAGCCTACTTGATCTTGTTGAGAAGAGTATGCAGGGGAAGCAAAATAAGGAATCTTTTTTTTGGCGAATAACACATCCACTTTCTAAGAACAAGACATTTGCCAGAAAAACCAAGCCTTTGAAAGCTTTCTAGTCTTTCCTTTTGCTGATTCTTAATGTCTATTCACCTCTCTGAATTGACTGTTCATACGCTGAACTGTTTCAGATCCTTGAGTGACAAGGTGAATGCGAATATTTTCTGTGTTGACAATAGGCCAATCTCCAATGTCATTCAGTCTAAAGTTTATTATCCTGCTTTCTGTATTGTTTACACTGGCTGATGGTTCAGCTTCTTCAGTATGAATTTTTGAGGAGTGTACTAAAGACATGCTTGTGTGCTGTCCTTTAGTCTCTAGAACCTGTGGTATTGAAGTATTTTCTTCTTTTTTCATCATTTGTGTGTCGGCCTCATCATTTATTCTGGATTCAATGATAACTGTTAAGGAAATGAAACAAAATAGCGACATGACTAGTTTATAAAGCGTTAGTTCATGTTTAAAATACAGTAGTTTGTGTTTTTTCTTTTGTCCATACAATTAGTCGTTTTTACTGAAAAGCTCAGGAAAATAGGAAATTAATACACACGGTGGGGATTTTGGGGCCCCTCTCCAGTTGGTGCCCTGTGCGGCCCGCACCACCCGCACATTGGTAGCTACGCTACTGAGAAAAATACATCACTTTTACAACTATTCATTATTAATGTTAACAAACACCGAAAGCTCTATACCAAAATATATAATTCTTTACCCTTTTTAAACAGGTTTATATGAAAACGTTTTTTTTTTATTATTATTTTTTTTTTACATTAGTATTGCTAAGTTAAGTATTTGTGTTATACTAACTACAACATTTACACAGAAAAAATCTATTTAGTAAGCCTATGCATATAAGTTGGATATAATTTAAAACAACAATTAATAAGTAGTTTTTCATATCACGTGTCATAATGTAGTAAAGTAAATGATAAACTTCACTGGGGCACTACACAAGATCTGTCAACCTTCTTTCTCCATTCTACTATGTCATTTATTTGTCATTGATAGAATTTCATTCTGATGTTCTTTCTGAAAATATTGAAACCTCCTTTTTTACCTGTCTGGGTGGACCACTTCGGGGTCAGATTTTGAGTTTGTGTTTCCACACAAACTGTCCTTGTAACCTTGTTTTTATAAATTATTTTTAAAAAAACGTGATACAGCCTTTCCGAAAAAGTCGGGTCTTCGAAAGTGAATGGACCACTGTAGCTCCTATAGAACACTTTATTCTTAAAGAACATTCTATTGGCTTCAATTAGCAGAGTGGGAGAGCCGACATACTATTAGTAGTGGCGAGTGTTTTTTTTATTTGCATCTGTCGATGCAGAACAATTAAAATACAGTATATAATGTACTTTTGCAGCCAATAGTAAACCAGCAGTACCCTATGTAATGTTCTATGTTTTGTTACAAAAATAAGGCCCACAGCTTTGAGGCGAACATACTGTATTTTTATTGTTGCAGCATTAGAGAAGGATTAGCCCGTTAGCGAGATGTGGTACGATATATATATATATAGTCTACCTTTATGGCTAGGGGCCCCGCACATGACGCTCGCCCAGGGCTCCGCGCACTGCTAGGGCCGCCCCTGGCCGTGAGACATATATGTTATCAACTCTTATTCAGACGAAAACATGTTTACCATTATAATGGAGAGATAATGAATTGAATCAAAAAAAAAAATCCAGTTACTGTGAAAACAAAGTTGACTTAAGCACGTAGCATTTCACAACGATAACGCATCTGAACAGATAGGAACAGGAACTTGCTATCAATGAGAAATGATCACAATAATACTGATAAGAGGAATACGAAAAAACAACACTGTACACATATAGGTTGGGGGGAAGTAGCCATAGAACAATTTTTAGAAAAATGTAAGGAACCCTCTTCAGACCTTATGGGCTATAGGGCAGATGATGTAAACAACGACCAACTGCTTTTACTTTTCCCCACCTAACGTCAGGTAACCATTAGAGATGGGTGGACTAAGAGGCGCCCCAAGATGTCGAAATTTAAAATTTCAGGCTTCACCAGGATTTGAACCCCGGCCCCCTGTTCGTGAGCTGCTCAGCCAACGCGCCTCAACAAACAAAATCAACATTTAAACTTTATGTAAACTCAAAAAAAAACAACAACAGTAATAGTTTAGGCAAAACTGGCTAATTAGTACTTCGTAAAGAGACGTAAGCTGGTCTGCTTTGGTTATATCGTAAGACCTACTGACCTAAGTCATCTTTCAAGGTACAGTGGAGTCAGTTCGAAGAAAGAGTCGTGAAAAGAAAAGCTGGTTGGACAATGTTAAAGGATTGACCGGCCTCTATCTTGAGGTCCTGATAAGAACAATTGCTGACCAGGAAAAAAACATAGAGTTGAAGCTAGGTGCTGAAACAAATGTGATACATACATAGAACATAAATCAATAGTAGCATTGGGGACAAAGAGAGAAAGTAGTGAATTAAATGCTACGAAAATAAGGGACTGCGCCGAACGAGGGCCCGAACCTGCGACCCTGGCAACGGCAACACCGCCTAGCGATAACGCACCAAGCGAAGTTAGCCTCTAGACCATCCGAATGTCCAATAAGACATTCTTCTGATCCAAAGACACTACATATAAAAATACAACCTTAACATTGGCCTCAAAATTCATTGTCACTTACTTGCCAAGTCACAAAATGTAATATATATATAGCATAAAGTAAAGCATTAGTATGTATGTATGTATGTATGTATGCATATATGTATATATGTATGTATGTATGCATTATGTAGCTTAACTTTCCTTGGTTGACATAGAAGAGAGCACCTGGCTGCATGCGGCGTCGGAACGAGACACCTGGAGGTCACTCGCGAAGGCCGCGGGATACACTTTGAGACCAAAAGAAAATCTGCCGCCGAGGACAAACGCAGACGAAGAAAAGAAAATCTAAACCGACCATCTGCGGACAATGGTTTAGCTTGCCCTGGATGTGACAAAATATGTAGGTCACAGCTGGGGCTGCACAGCCACGGGAAACACTGTATTCCTCACTAATCTTCGGACTCGAAGACAAGCCTTTTATTATTATTATTATTATGTTAGAAAAGAACGATTATTCTTTCTCTGGCGGAGCCAGGGTCGAGTTTCGTTAAAGGGAGACAAAATTCATCGTATTCCCTTTATTAGTTTCCACTGAGGAATTTTCTGGTGATGTGGCAGGTCTGCAGCAGTACCGCCCTCTGACAGGCAACGAGAATGTTCCTAGGAATGCCCAAAGCCTTGAAGGTATCTGTGAGGTCAGTTGTTATTATCCCCTCGGTTGATATGACAATGGGGTATATTGTTATTTTAGATAACTTCCATAAACGCTTAATCTCCAAGCCTAGGTTCACATACTTTAGCTGTTTTTCAAGCTCAGTTTTCCTTAAGTTATGAGATAGTGGTACGGCAATGTCAATCATGACAGCGACTTTTTCTTTTTTATCGATAAGCAACAGATCAGGGCGATTAAAATCTACAGTTTTGTCTGTCAAAATAGGCCTATCCCAGTACAGCAGGTGATCAGTAGACTCGAGAACCTCTTGTGGTGAGTATTTGTAATAAGGAGGAGTATCCTTCCCGATCAAATTGTGCGTCAAAGCCAAGTGCTGGTGTATTAGCTTTGCAACTTGGTTATGGCGACCTAGGTAGGCAGATTCCGATAGGGCAGGACATCCTGCCATAATGTGTTCAATCGACTCACCCGCATTTCCACATTTTCGGCACTTGTCGACAACATTAAGTTTTAGGATATGCTTTTCGTAATTTTTTGTCCTAATTACTCTGTCCTGTATAGCTGTAACAAAACCTTCTGTTTCAGGATAGAGATGGCCTGCCTTGAGCCATGCTAAGGAAGCAGCCTTGTCGATGTTGTCCCCATGTAATAAAGCCGGGAATTTCCCATGGAGTGTTTTTTCTTCCCATTGGCGAATCTCATGGCCTACGTCGTCCAGGCCGAGATTAACATCTACAGTGTGTAGGTTCAGGGGGGTTGCATCGGAGTCGTATTTCCGTAGGAAGGTAACTAGTTCGTTGTTGGAGGCATGCAGTTTTGAGCGTATTTTTGAAACTTGCGTCTTACACAGTTTGAAGATGTTCTGCAATCCACGGCCTCCATCTTTCCTGGGTAGGTATAACCTTATGGTGGAGGACTTGGGATGCAAGCATCGAAATTTGGTTAACAATTTCCTCGTTAGCCTGTCAATGTCATGTAGGTCGGTATCAGTCCATTTGATGACGCCGAATGTGTAAAGGAGCACTGGGACGGCCCAGCTATTTATTGCACTGATAAGGTTACTGCCAGACAGTTTGGTGTTGAGGATCTTATTAAGCCTTTGCCTATATTTATCAAGGAAATCCTCTTTTAATTTTTTATGGTTTATCTTGGCATTCTGATTTATTCCAAGATGCTTATAAAGAGATGCAGAGTTTAACTCCTCGATGCCTTCAAATGCAATGTTGGTGTTCGCTGCCTTGCCCTTTTTGATGCTTATGATGCCACATTTGTCCAGGCCAAAAGACATACAGATATCGTCACTGAAGCATTTCACCGTTTTGATTAACTTGTGTAATTTTGTCTCGGTTTCTGCATATAGCTTTAGATCATCCATGTATAATAAATGGGACACATATTTTGTACATTTAGTGTCAACCCTAAAACCGTTTGTAGAGTCTTGGAGCAGTGCAGATAGAGGGTTAATCGCTAGGCAGAACAAGAGTGGGGATAGAGAGTCACCCTGATATATACCTCTTTTTATGTGCACAGAACCTAGTTTATCTTGATTAAGGTGCAGGTTTATCTTCCAATTATCCATGCAAATTTTCAATAGTTGTATTATTCTTGGATTGATTCTATGAATATCCAGTGTTTTTAAGAGCCAATCATGCGGAATAGAGTCGAAAGCTTTTTTGTAGTCGATATTATTATTATTATTATTATTTAAGTATGCATGCATGTATGTATGTATATATGCATGCATGTATATATGTATGTATGTATGTATATATGTATGTATGTATGTATGTATGTATGTATGTATTATCAGCAGCAGACGCCTTGGCTGGTTCGGCCACGTTCGCAGAATGCCAGTAGGTAGACTACCACAAGATATACTGTATGGCGATCTTATTGAAGGCAGGAGAGCCGCTGGTCGCCCACTTTTACGGTATACAGATGTGTGCAAACGCGAGATAAGCTATTTAAAATCGACACTAGCAGCTGGGAAAAAGTAGCACTGGATAGATCCACATGGAAAGAGAGCATAAGAGAAGGGTCTCGGATTGCAGATGCCATACACAACAGAAGGAAAAAGAAGGCTGAAAATGCAGCTGCGCCTGGTGGCTTTATATGCCTAACCTGCAACCGCAGCTGTGTATCAAGGATTGGCCTCTTTGGCCACACAAGAAGTTGCAAAGGGAAAAGATCGTCTCACGAGACGTAAAATACCACAGATGTATGTATGTATGTATGTATGTATGTATGTATGTATGTATGTACGTATGTATGTATGTATGTATGTGTGTATGTATGTAATTATGTATATGTGTGTGTATGTATGTAATTATGTATATGTGTGTGTATGTATGTATGTGTGTGTGTGTGTGTGTATGTATATCCCAAATAAAAAGCTAAAACTTTGACCAATCTTGTTAAAACTTGGAACAAAAAATCCCCCACATCTCTCGTAGCCTTGTTGCAATGAACAAGTTGGTATGTTTATACTGTAGATGTAAAAAAAAAAAAAGCTATTCTTATATATTAAAATGAAAGTGAAACTGTTTTTTTCTTTTTAAACCTTTTAGATCTAGGAACTAAGAAATCTTTAAGCCACTGTTTTCAATGGCAAAAAAATGTGAAGCAAACTGGTAGGCCTACATTTAAAACTCAAAAGTACTTGTTTTTTTATCTCTTATCTTGACCGAGAGAAAATGGTGGGATCAACGTCTTCTTATCTTAGAGATTTCATAAGTCTAATCTCTCTCATCATGCATGTTGAAGATCTAAACTCTGCTAAGTTAGTTTTCATGTCTGATTCAGGCAACCCATTCTATGTACTAAGAAGGAGCACTTGCAGTAGTTTGCCCCAGTATAGGAAATAAGAAATGTGTCTTTATCTTAGTGCCTTTCTGAGTATTTTCATTAGATTTGTTTTACTATTTGTATATCTAACATATAAAGCAGAAAGTAAGGCGTATGTATGTCCCGAATAAAAAATCAAAACTTTGTATTCAATGTAGACAAAACTTGGTATAAAATTCCTTAGATCATGGCGAAGACTGTAGTGTATGTATAATATCTTTGCCACAACCGGATGGACAATATAGTACAAAAATAGACAAAAAGTACTTAATTGTATCTGTATTTAAGGACGAAACTTTTTAACAGGTGACCGGTCATTTCATCCCCTGTCACTTCATATCCAGTCATTTCATCCTAGGTCATTTCATCCCCGGCAATTTCATCCCTAATTATATATATATATATATTTCTTATTCATTGTTAAATTGTGCTGTTAAGGTATTGTCTTTAAGCCATCATTTCATCTAATATATAAATATGATTAAGTTTTTTTTTTTTTTTTACATTTATTAACACTTTCTCTCCGAACTGACGATACCAACGTTGATTCCACCAGAATGTGATAAATAATCATGGAGAGAAAAAGTTAATGCGTTTATAGTGTTTCCCCTTCCACTCTCTATTAAAATATTTTATCTGCACTTAAACAAAAAAAAGTGCTTATTCGAATTTTATTAACAAAAGCATTTGATTTCAGAAGTACAGATTTGGCTGTATCATAAACATCTAAATACGTTTTGTGGACGATACAAGCGAAAGTGCAATCAGTTACTCAATGCGGTTCTAGTTTCTGGGATTTCCCTGCGACAGCGAACGAACAGACGGACAAACAACACAAATCCTATAACAACTTTTACTTATGAAGACAGTGAAAGTTTATTCCGTTTATCTCGAGGATACCAACGTTGATTTGAAAACATTAAATTAAATAAATTTCTGATTTCATAAGACTTTAAATTGCGTTATATACAATAGCACGTATTATTCTATGATTATATACCTAATATAACATACAAGTTATTGAAGTTTAATCATAACAGGGTAGTGAAACGTATAACCTAATTACGGAGTGAAAGAGTTAATGGAGACATTAACATTGATATGATTTCGGACAAAGGTTTTTGAGCTCAACCTCCTCTTCTCATTACTCGTCGTTTTCTGGGAAGTTAAAGGCATTTTGTCGCTGTGCTATGTTTTATGCACATAGTACCCTACCTAGTTTTGGCATAATGGATTTATTATTAATTCAGTGTCAGTAGTTTGTCGTTGTGTAATCCACATACTTCATCCTATTACATATTGTCAGAACTAGTTTATCATTGATTTCTTCACTATTTTGTCGTAGCTCATATGACATCTACCAACTTTATTCCCTGAAATGGGAAACTAGATTTCAGCTTCACAATTATTTCCTGTTAAAACTGTACACAATTTAGTGAGATCTAAACATCAATACTGGTACTTCCGTAATTACATTGTCCCAATGTCAAGTAGAATCTGGAGCATTATTAAGCTGAACGCTGACCTACGACGTCGCAGCATGTGGGCAGTTTAGACCAATAGCTCGTTGCCACGTCACAGGTAAGGTCTGACGTCACGATCTGTGACATCGCTACGAACTATTGGTCTAAACTGCCCACAAGCTGCGACGTCGTAGGTCAGCTGTTCTGGCCTTCTATAGCGATTGGCCTAGAGTTAGATACATACAGAACAAAGCAAGTCAGTGTGATAATAGTATTTTATACTAAACTGAGAGATACTGTTGAACTAATTTCGTCACAACAATGTAAAACAGTAGAAGAACAAACCTACAACTCAAGTACCGGTTGTTAAACAGTGATGAAAAAGGAAAAACCAAAAAACGAGTGACTTTAACTTACAAATACCCGAATGAAAGCGAAAACGTATATAGACCCTTAACTTTTGTGTGTTATTAAAATCTATATATTAAGAAAAGTCTTGGTAGAATATTAACTCTTTCTCTCC
>JADKLZ010003409.1:6248-17541 GCA_021533235.1 Biomphalaria straminea | reverse complement strand
TCGTTGATCTCAGCCTCGTTGATCTCAGCCTCGTTGATCTCAGCCTCATTAATCTCAGCCTCATTTATCTAGCCCCATTGATCTCGATAAGTTAAGTTGGGTGCCTAAAGACTGAATCCATTGCACATGCGGTGATGGAATTGAGTCTTAACAAACATATCAATATCAATAGACCGTTCCTCGTGGAAGGGGCCCACCAGAACAAATGATCTGGTGTAGAAAAGTGATATGGAAGAATAAAAATATAAGGCAATGACAATGATGACGAAACACTCTTGCAAGAAGACAACTATAAGAATGCGCAAGAATGCGGCCATGACACTGGCGGCCCAGAAAATGCTAAGACCCGCCAAAAAAGTTCTTTATAAAAAAAAAAGGTGAAGCTAAGTCCTAGCTTTTATTTTCAATAGTCACATTTACATTCTTCTTACATTCTACTTTATACAGTAGATATATAATTATCATAACCAAAAACAAACATACAAATAAAAACATTTATAGTTATATGAAAACTGGAAAAAATTTATATGCACATAAAAGATAAATAATTATCAATGTGTTTTAACTTCCTAAGATATGCATATAGTATTTTAAAGAGTCTTACTGGTCCATTATCTCTTGAAAACGGGATCTAAAGAAATCCCAAGCCAAATATCTTCCTAATACAGAGCCGAGAGCCACGAAGGAGAAAGCTTCAGCAGCATTTTGTTTACGAATGCAGGAGTTGTTTGCCATTATAAGATTCAGATAACTGGAAAAATAAAACGTTCACATTTTTACTTTTTCCTACTTCCATTAATCTTAGTGCTTAACATGAGAGAAGTAAACTAAATATGTGTTTATTAAGTTTTTATCAGTGGTACCAAAGATACTGTCCTATTATCGTTTTACCATTAAATACCTTAATTTACTTCAATACTTATGACATGTGTGGTCGAGGGAATGATACCACTTAAATACATAATCCTGTCACTTAACTATATCATCATGTCACTTAATTACTTAATCATGACACTTAACTATTTAATCATGTCACTTAACTACTTAATCATGTCACTTAATTACATAATCCTGTCATGTAAATACATAGTTGTGTCACTTAACTACTTAATCATGTCACTTAACTACTTAATCATGTCATTTAATTACATAATCATGTCACTCAACTACATAATCGTGTCTCTTAACTACTTTATCATGTCACTTAATTACATAATCGTGTCATTTATTTACTTAACCATGTCAATTAATTACATAATCATGTCACATAACTACATAAACATGTCATTTAACTACACAATCATGTCACATACCTACTTAATCATGTCACTTAACTACAATATCATGTCAGGCCAATATATTTATGCAGTACAAACTTGGATTCCAAACCCAGGGGTCCCGTGATCGACTCCTGGTGTAGACTGGCATTATAAATTACGAGATCTTTGGGCGTCCAGCACTATTTGGGGAAAGGTAAAGGCGGTTAGTCGTTGTGCTGGCCACATGACAACCTGGTAAACCGTAGGCCAACGAAACAGTGTACTTTTACACGAAAATCATACCTCCCCTCTCCTGAATCCTTTCACATCTATTTGCATAATGTGATTATTTTCCCCTCATTTTCTGGATTGTCCCTATTTTTTTTTCCGTTATGTCAGTTTTACTTCTGTATCATGAATACACAGTTAGAAATTAATATAGCGGCTATTTTTGATAACGTCACTAATATATGTTAAAACGTAAAAACAATGTTTTCAAAATTGAGGTCTCTATTAAAGAGTGCATAATTGTCCAGCGCCTAATTTTCATCCTTGTAAGAATGCTCCTAATTTACCGGCTGCTAAATTTTACGATTGCCTAAATTTCTGGGTGGCTCTTTTCCCGGCTGCCTATACCTCCGGGTGCTTAAATATCCGGCGCCTAAATTTACTAAATTCATAAGAGACACCCTCTCCCCCAAATGATCCACAAAAGAAATCGGAATATAGCAAAACAGAACTTGCTGTAACATAAAATAGACAATTTCAGAACTTAAAAGAAAAAAAAATCCATTAATTTCTAATTTATTTAATAGAGTTTAACTACAATACAAATACTGGAGCCAACTAAAAACGACGCTGCAAGACGTGGCGGCCAAAGTCGTGGGATACTGCAGCAAACCCAACAGAGACTGGTTTGATGAGAACAATAACGCAATTAAGGAACTACTGGCGAATAAGCATAAATATTATCGCTCTGTACTCGCGAACCCTAGTGACAACGCAGCCAGGACTCTCTATAAAGCTTCTTGTCACACTCTGCAGTCAAAGATCAGGGAACTAAAAAATAATTGGTGGCTGGAGCTGTCCGTAAGCATGCAGAGACATGCTGACACTGGTGACACACGCTCATTCTATGAGTCGCTTCGTTGTGCCTATGGCCCAACCTACCAGACTACAGCACCGCTAAGATCATCCGATGGTTCTACACTATTTACCAACAAGGCGGACATACTAAATCGGTGGACAGAACACTACAGTACTTTGTTTGGTGATAAAAGGCACGTATCGGAGGATTCGCTGGCAAATGTCCCTCAGAAAACCATAAGGGAGGAGCTCGACGACCCACCGACATCTGAAGAAATAGAGACAGCAATATCTAAACTCAAAAGACACAAGGCACCTGGCTCTGATGGACTTCCTGCGGAAATATTTAAAACGGGTGGTGTCGCCCTAACCGAGAGGCTAACAGACTTGTTCACTCTATGCTGGGCGAAGTGCGTAGTCCCACCTGAACTTAGAGACTCCGTAATCATATCCCTATACAAAAAGGGTGACAAGTCTAACTGCTCTAACTATCGAGGCATTACACTTCTGTCGGTAGCAGGAAAAATCTTTGCTCGAGTGTTGCTCGACCGACTAAACCAGTCTTTAGTAGATGAGGTCTTATCTGAAAGCCAATGTGGTTTCAGAGCCGGTAGAGGTACAACTGACATGATATTTGTTCTGCGACAGTTACAGGAAAAATGCAAAGAGCAGAACCTAAACCTGTACGCAGCTTTTGTGGACCTCACCAAGGCTTTCGACACGGTCAGTCGCGATGGTTTGTGGAGGATTTTGGCTAAGCTGGGGTGCCCACCTACGTTCCTATCCATCCTCAAGCAGTTTCACGTTGGACAGAGAGGCCAGATCAGACACAATGGTGCTCTTTCTGATCACTTCCCAATAGAAAATGGCGTGAAGCAGGGCTGTGTACTTGCCCCTACTCTATTCGCTATCTTCTTTGGCGTAATGCTGGGTCAAATGAGACAGCGTTTGCATGAAGGCATCTACATCCGGTTTCGTTGTGACGGCAGCGTGTTTAATCTCCGACGTCTACTATCACACACAAAAACAAAGGAGATGGTCATAACGGAGCTTCTCTATGCCGATGATTGCGCCCTGCTAGCTCACAATGAAAATGACCTCCAGAACGCGGTAAACGAATTTGCCTACGCTGCCGCCTCTTTCGGTCTATCTATAAACCTCGGGAAAACAGAAGTCATGTTCCAGAAGTCACCAAATGAAACATACTCAGCCCCAAGGATTACAGTAAACGGGCATCCCCTTAACGTGGTAGACCACTTCACATATCTTGGTAGCATAGTGTCAAATGACGCCTCACTTTCAAGGGAAGTTGATAACCGTCTGGCCAGGGCCAGTAGCGCTTTTGGACGCCTTCAGGCGAGAGTTTGGAAGAACAAATAGCTCCGCCTACCTACAAAAATAAATGTCTACCAGGCGGTGGTTCTCTCAACCCTTCTATATGGCTCTGAGACATGGACACTATATAGAAAACAGCTGAGACTCCATGAGCGCTTTCACCAAAGGTGCTTGCGCTCCATCATGGACATACGATGGCAAGACCGCACTACAAACAGCGATGTCCTTGCGAACGCCGGTATAGACAGTATAGAGGGACTTCTTATGATCCGACAGCTACGCTGGGCAGGGCACGTATCCCGTATGGGAGACGAACGTATGCCAAAGGCAGTCTTTTTTGGTGAGCTAAAAGGTGGTCGACGTAACAGAGGCGCCCCACGGAAACGCTTCAAAGACCAGCTTAGGCGTCAACTTTCCTTGGCTGACATAGAGGAGAGCACCTGGCTGCATGCGGCGTCGGAACGAGACAGATGGAGGTCACTCACAAAGGCCGCGGGATACACATTTGAGACCAAAAGAAAATCTGCCGCCGAAGACAAACGCAGACGACGGAAAGAAAATCTAAACCGACCACCTGCGGACAATGGTTTCGCTTGCCCTGGATGTGGCAAAATATGTAGATCACAGCTGGGACTGCACAGCCACGGGAAACACTGTATTCCTCACTAATCTTCGGACTCGAAGACAAGCCTATTATTATTATTACAATACAAATATTTACTTTTGGAGAATATCAGGTTGGCTAGAACATGACAGTCCAGCAAGAAGATTTAATTTCTCTGAGGCCACATCTGACTCATTGTACATCTAACAAGCAAAAAAAAACAAACAATAGATTTCTATAAGTTTTTAAAAACTATTTGAGTTTTATTTAAGTGATTTATGATGCTGCTGTCATATGTAATATGAAAAGAGATAATATGTACAATTATTTAATGGGACGAAACCCAATATATTTAGCCATAGCTGTGAATATCAAAGGTTTAATTTCACGTGTTGGCAACTAACACAATAATTAATTAACGGTAATTTTTGGAGTAACTGCTCATTTTTATTTATTTATTTTATTTTATTTTATTTTTTTTTTGAATTTATGTCTGGTGTATACCATTGGTGCAAATTTCCACGTGATCCGAGAATGGTTGTTTGGGAAATAATGTTTGGTTACTTTTTATTATACAAATAAGAGCGAGTGAGTTGATCTAAGCTTTCTTCAAAGTGTTTTAACTTCTATGTACTACTCATGTCGTTTAGGGGGGGGGGTCATATTTCTACGTAATTGATTAATATTTTGTTTAATAGACCCGCCTTCTGTGTTAAAAAAATAATAACAATGAAAATGATATTTGATTTATAAGTGGATACATTATTATTGTAACAAAAAAAACACAATACAATAACGTGTTATTTTTAGAAATGCAGACCACAAAATATATTATTTTATAATTATATAATTAATTTTAATTATATTACAATATATTTTGAAAAGCTATTTCGGGATCTCCATTATAAACCATGACTTGGCTTTCATCCAGATTAACATATGGATAGCTGTGTAATAGCATTAACTTTTGTAAGTTACTAGCTTGTAATATAAGAAGATAAGAAATACGTTGTTAGTTTTCTATTAAACTGACCTTAAGAGCGAACTCCCATTCTTTAACTCCCCCATTCAAAATTGCCGAGCAATATACAGTCATTCTAATGTTGACGTCAATTCTGGTAATAAAAAAAACACAAAAAGTGACTTTAAAAGTGGTTAGTTGCAATGAATGTCATAAACCATTCATGCCCAAAATACGGCCCGAGGGCCACATCCGACGCGCGACGTGGTTCCATCCATCCCGCGGATATGTCGGCAAAAAGTAAAAAAAAAAACTTACGAAAATTTTTCTTTCATTTTGTTTGGGTTCTTAATTGTATTACTATTATTTTTTTTATGTTTTAGTTGCAATAAAAACAATCGGCGTATTTATAGGAAGATAGTTTCTATTTAAAAAAAAACAAAAAATTTTAGAAAATTAAACATATGAATAAGTCAGCATTCTTGGTTTGAGATGCGATTGTTAGATTGCACCTAGAGTGGAGGATTGATGGGAATATTTACCGAAAAAGACAAAAAATGTGTCGAGTGTAAGACAAGCCACAGAGTTACTTATATTGCAAGTAGAAACCCGAAGCCATTTGTCAACGACGGGTGGAGGAAGAGATGCTTGCTAGCAATAAGAAGAACGCCGTTGAAGCTGTCTCGTGACAAGGACAGGGCGATTAGAAGATATGTGTAAATATCTACAGTCTACTGACATATTTGATACCTCTCAAAATCTTGGTATTTAATTGTATTAAAAACAACAGTTTTAAGACCAGAGAAGCTAGCAGTTGTAAGAAGCATGCATGGGGCCACTACTGGCGAAGTCCTGCCAAAGAAGTTTCAACCATTACAGAAGATGTTCCTTGGAAGAAATTAGTTCCAGAAGTTTGGTTGATAGCAAGAGTTATTAGCAAAGTTTAAAACCGAGCCTCTGTGGCTTCATTGAATTATTCATCAACACATTTTATAGGACAAGTTGTTCAGTCTGGACCATATGGTCGTATTCAGATTTAACATTGTTAGTCATTTCAAAAAGTCATTCTGTCAAGTGCCCAGACATAGCTACAACTAGTACTGATTGACTTCCCAGCTAGAAAAATTCAGTAACTCAGAAACTAATTTCTACTTCGTGTTACTTTCTGAAACTTTTTCTAAATCTCCGAAAAACAAGTGTTAAGGATGATCACCATAATTACAAGCAATGAGGACAAACATTTTCAGCAAAAGTTTTTCACGAGCAAACATGTAGAATTCTAGATTCAGTTATCCGACTTTGTGTCTTATCTATGTCGTTGTATATGTAAACGTTGGTTTAAGATAGACGTCTCATGAACTAATGTAAGTACTAGATTCACGGGTTTCTTATACATATGTTGTTTTTTTTTTTTAAACCTTTTTGGTGATGTGGCCCGCGACACGAGTGTCGGAAATTAAAATGGCCCGCCGACCTCATAAGAAACAATATTAGGCTTTGTTTACTGCTAATAGGGAAGCGTGGTCGAGAGGCTAAGTGCGCTTCTACTTGGGCTGACTTGCCTACCTAGATGGGGGCTCGAGGTTCGACACCCAACTCGGGCAGAGTTGCGTTTACTGAGCAACTAGGAAAACCAACTCCTAGATCCCCCCACCATGGGTCGACAAAGGAGATTGGACCAAAGCTCCCTGAGCATGCTAAAAGCGCTATATAAAAGATATAATAATTAATTAATATCTATGAAGTTACATCTAAGGTAAAAGTTTTCGGATAAATAATTTTATTTATTTTTTATTTTATTTTTAGCATTCATCATAAATAAGTCTAAAAATGGTATCATTTTATAGGAGCCTGAACCAAATATTGGCTTTGTCAATCATCTATATAGCTCCATACGGAAAATGGCCAGCTCCACTACCATCAAATGAAAGTCATCTTGACCTGTAATACATGTGGACGAGAGTGTCTCTCCAAAATAGGGCTCTACAGCCACATGAAACTGTGTTCGAGACGAGCCATAGTCGTTCTACGCCTGAAGGGGGCCAATAAAAATATTGTTTCATACTGATGATGTTTAGCAACGTGACGTACTGCATTCCTCGTGATTCTTCGGTCACGAAGACAAGTCGTAGTATTATTATAACACCTAGGTATTTTGCGTTTTTAGTCTGTGTGATTGGCTTACCATGAATTAGATAAGTGGAATTAATTTGTTTTATTATTTTTTTTTTGTTACTCTTAATAACTGACATTTTTCTGGGTTGAAAGACATGCTCCAATTTGATTCCCATTTCTGTAATTCATCTAATTCTCTTTGCAAAATTTCTGTATCTTGAGTTGTTTTTATTGTCCTATATATTATGCAATCATCTGCACATAATCTAACTTTTGTTCCTGAACTAAAGCAATTTGGTAAATCGTTTATGTAAATTAAAAATAGTAGTGGACCTTTGACTGTTCCTTGGGGTACACCTGAGTTTACTGTTATTGGTGTTGCTTAGAACCATCTATTATTACAGTTTGTTCTGCTGCTACATATTATGTGTTCTAGGATTTTACATGTGATGCTGGTAAGTGATACTGGTCTGTAGTTTCCTGGGTCAGATTTTTCTCCTTTTTTAAATAGAGGTGTGACATTAGCTTCTTTCCAGTCCCTTGGTACTCTGCCATGGTTAAGAGATGCCTGAAAAAGTATTTTGAACACAGATGCTAGTTCTTTGCTTAGTTCCTTGAGTAATCTAGCTGGAACACCATCAGGTCCCGACGCTTTATTCGGCTTGATGCTGGCTAATAGTTTTTGGACTCCATTTTCCGGTACTTCTATCTCTCCTATATTGTCTACTTGGTTTAAATTTATTGATATGTCTTTGTCTCCTAGGGCTGAGAATGCTGATGAAAAGTATTTGTTTAGGATGTTAGCTTTAGTTTCATTATCGTTATGCGTTTATCTTCTCCTTTTAATGGCGCTATGCCGGTTGTTTCCCTTTTCTTAGACTTAATGTATGACCATAGGTTTTTGTTATTATCTTTGGATATTACATTGTTTATGTACTCATTCTGCAGCTGTCTGCTTACTTTTTGGGTTAGGTGCTTTAATTTTGATGTACTTTTTATAAACTCTTTCTGCCTTAGTTTCTTTAAATTTTCTATATAGATTTTTCTTCTGTTTACAAAGCTTCTTTAATCTATTATTAAACCAGCATTTATTTATTTTATTTGATGTGTATTTAGTGGGTATGTGATGTTCTATAATGTTTTTAAGATTTTTTTTTATAAATTCCAGAGGTCATCAACTGGTTGGTTAATGTCTTTTTCTGATGTGAATGTTTGTTGAAAGTTAAATGTAGCTTGGTGTAATTGTGTAAGTTACATTTGTTCCAGAGTAAGATTTTTCTTTTGTCTTTCATATTGGCTACTGCTTTTATCTGACTGCGTATTTTAATGATCTCCAGGTCTGTTGGTTAAGAATAGATCTAATGTATTGTTTAGTGTAGTTGGTTTTTTAATTATTTGATTTAAACTTGGGTTGCATAAAGTTTCTATGAGAAGCTTGTTTATGTCCTTGAGGTTTTGGTAATTGTCTATGGTTAGTGTTTTCCAATTTATGTCAGGTAGGTTGAAATCACCCATAATCCAAAGGACTGCATTTTTATTTGTCTCTTTAAGTGTAGTAAGCTGATTAAATAGGTCTTGCATGTAGTCTAAACTAGAGTTTGGTGGTCTATAAAAACTGCCTATTATTAGGGATGTTGATGTGGTATTAATTTTACAAAAAAATGATTCTATATTTTTTGAGTTAGGTAAGGGGATTTCTTCTGCTATAAGAGTGTTTTTTTATTGCTAAGAGAACTCCTCCATGATTGTCAGCCCTATCTTTTCTAAAAATTTCGTAATTACAGTTGAAGATTTCTGCATTGTAAATTTCAGGATGTAGCCAAGTTTCTGTTCCTGCAATTATATCTGGTTCCTCACATTGTAATAAAACTTCCAAGTCTGCTGTTTTATTTCTAATGCTTTGAAAATTTATCACTAATGTTTTAAGGTATTTTGGTATTTCTTCTTTAGTAGGTTTGTTTAAAGAGGGTGTTGTATTAGTTTTAGATTTAACAGGAGTGGATCTGGCTAGTGGTTGGTGAGTTTGGTTTGTGATGATGTTTAGGATGTTGTATGGGTTAGAAGTGTCGCATCAAAGGAATCAAACAGTCCTGATGTAAACTGAGGTAACCCACATGGTACATAGTGCCACGAAGCGTCTTTGCTGCTTAAGGCATAATACACAGGTGTATTTATATGGAGACATGATGCGTGGTACCATTCATCACAGGTGTCGCATTGAATGGCTTTCGGTTTCATAGTGAATACTTGTTTGCAGATGTTGCATCTATCTTTAGATCTAGGTCCTGGATTTGACTCTACGTCTCCTGCTATTAATATTAAGAGTGATAGGTTTGGTTGAAAGGGATTAGTTGAGAACGAGTCTCCCGGGCAAAGATAGCTAGCTCAGTTGGAGCCTAAATCTTGTTGATATCAGTCGCATGTTTTTGTAGATCTAGAATTTTAAGAAATATGTCTTTGTTCAGCTTCTTGTTTCAATGAGATATATTTGTACATAGCTGTACTTTTGTTGAGTTTTAATAAAGGTTCCTGTATTGTTTTTATCAAGGCATTTACTCTATTGAATCCTAGATCTTCATTGTTCAATATTATTATTCAAAATACAATCCCCGGCGGCACAAGACTTCTTTCCTAACAGCTAGCGACATCTAACAGCACCATAAGAACAGATCGTGACATCCTAGCACCTAGAGAGGGCTTGTGACAAGGTCTATTGCTAAAATTAATTTGAGCTAAATCAATAATTTAAGGATAAAAAAGGAACAACCACTCTTACACCAACTTACGGATTAATTTTGGAGTTATTCATCCATGTTTCGTAGAGATGTTTTGCAGACTTTAAACAGTTTGGAAGGCGATAATTACAAGATTCAGCTGCTATCAACGATCTTGCGAAGCTGCAAAAAAATAGTATAATGTAGATGATCAAAGACTTCTTGCAGAGGCGTAGTAATGGGGGGAGGGAGTGGGGCACGGGTGCAACATTCATGTGGACGCCACATGCAGCCTACATTCCTATGTGATGTTCATGAAAAATGAGTGAGGGGCGCCAAAAGGGTACCTTCCCCGGGAGCACGTTTTGCACTCTACGCCTCTGGCTTACATACATTCTGGTTGGATTATTTACATTATTAGATGCACACTAATTAACTAATATAATCTACTTAGTATTTTAAACATGAAAGGGTATATTGATGTCTCAATAGTGATTATTTAAATGTAATACTTAATTACAAGTACTCAATTTTTTTTTCTTACAAAATAAAGCATACTTTTGGATGTAAATATTACTGAGTGCATTTTTTAAAAACTTTTCAAAAAGTGTAGCGTCCTCTACAAAAATCATGCCCAGGGGAATAATTAAATTCGGCTCTACATCTTTGCTATTATGTATCATTATTCAAAGTGTTGTTGAAGAGAATGTGCTAATTTCTAACGTATAGATATTTTCAGTAATTTTGTTGTAGTTTTAATTTGTTTTAAAATGGTACATGAAGGGTCGCAATATAATACAAGCCAATATTATTTAAAACACCTAACATCAGCTATTTATATGGTCGAGAGTTCTTAAATATCATTAATATTAATGTCAAAATCTATTTATAAACCGTACACATATTCATATAATTGCAATATACATTTGATTCATTCACTAATATTACATGAAATATGGTACTCAGTTACAAATGTTTGAAAGCATAAACTATACTTCTCTCCTTTTTGTAGTATTGTGTAGTGTGTGGCGCTACTGAGCTTCTGGTAATTGTAGATATGTGTATATTGTTTTCTGAACACAAACAGCTGCGTGAATGCATGCATACGAAACAGGTTTTCAGTCAGACTAATGACTTACATTTCTGTATGTGAAGAACCTGCGAAGTTCATTCCAAATAAGTTAAACAAAGTTTCCAGTTGCTTTTGCATGAACACCTA
>JADKLZ010003407.1:39805-76317 GCA_021533235.1 Biomphalaria straminea | reverse complement strand
TGACATATTGTACTTGCATCAATGTGTTTCAATGGGAAAGCTTCAGGTCAGCGTGTAGCAAAATCTAAGAATGATAATATGTATCTATTTCCTTTAGCTGTTATAGTTGGGAGTTCAGCTATGTCCATGGCTAGTTTTTCAAATGGTGTCTCCACTGTGTCTGTTTCTTGTAGAGGTGCTTTGTGTTTCCCTGTGATTGGATTTCTTCTTATGCACTGTACACAACTCTTAGTATATGCTTTTACTTCTTGTTCCATCTTTGGCCAGAAAAAATTGTGTCTTATTTTTTCTAGTGTCCTTGTGTGAGCCTTGTGTCCAGCCAGGGGGCTGTCATGACATGTTTCAATTATGCTTTTTCTTAATGGCTGAGGTATTACTATTTGTATCACTTTATTTCCATTTTTTATTTTATTATGCTTTATAGCTACTCCATTTAATATGCTGTATTGTCTTTCAGCCCTATTACATAAATTTTTGCATATGTTTGCAATTGTTAAATCATTTTGTTGCATTTCAATTAATTCATCTTTATTGACATTCATGTTAGGTATTATGGCCATAAAAGATTTTTCTTTCCTGTCATTTTGTATTCCTGATGTATTTTCTGTTTGACACTCTATATCTATATCTCTTTCTATAGTGGCTTCACTTGTGTCAGTATTTCTGCTGTCCTTATTTAGTTTTGCTTGGGCTCTTGTTGTTACTGCAGCTACTTCTATATTTTCTTGATTTATACTGTTAGCCCATTTTACTAAAGCTTCTTCTGACAGTTCTGTTATGTTTTCATTATTGTCTATTATCAATTCTTCAGCTGATTTGTTCATCAGTATGGCTTTATAGTGTCCAGTGAACCATGGGGATTCTGTAAAAACTAGTGCTGTTTCACATATCTCCCAAAGGTCTTTGTTTGCGTATGTCAATGTGACCTTATCTTCTAGTATCTGTTCAGGCTTTACAAGGGATTTTTTTAACTATAATTGAGGTACAGCCGCTGTCACGTAATGCAAATACCTTTATGCCATCCACATAAGCAGGCAGGGCCGATCCTAGCGATTGCGGGGCCCTATGCGAAACGGATTGCGCGGGGCCTATTATGGGTAGGGATAAGGATAATACATGAAAATTAAGATTTTGTATTGAAAATAAATTCGTCTTTGCATTTTATGTATTCTTAACTAAGTGAAAAATCACGATCAAATTAACTTTACTTTTATGAGCCTTGCGACTGCGTATAGCGAACTCATACAGTAGATCACATCAAAATTCTGTTTCCTACATAGATCACGCTCAATAGCAAGAATTGCTAAATTGCTCAATCTCTCTTCGTGTATTGGTGACCGTAAGTAATTCTTGATTAGTTTCAGGCGAGATGCTTCTTTCACCAGATGCCACAGTTACGGGTATTGTTTAAAAAATATTCTTAGTGCAACAAATTAAAATGGGAAAGGATTGTACCTTTCATTACAAGACAGATAAGCTAAAATTTCTTTTGTGTAATTTAGTAGAATATGCCTTAAAGATTCCATTTCGTCTGCTAAGTCTCGCCCACATATATCTGCTGACTGGTCTGCTGATGACGTCAATGCTTTCTTTCGGGTGGCATCAAGCTGAAGGCTCTTGTAGCTGTCAAGAAACCCAAACAGATTGTGCTTGATATCAGCTGTTCAGATATCGGCTGCAAGGATTAAATTGCAGTGTTCACAATTCTGGTGAAGCAATCTATCCATTAGCCATCTTCAGCTTTTCCAGGTGCAAAGTTTTCATCAAATTTAACATACTACATTTTCCTTTGATGTTTGGCTGGAAAGATTGCAACATTCATGTTTCCAGTCAACTTCTTGGCTGTCATAAGAATCTGAACAAACCCATCCATCAGCTCTCAGTTTCTTTAGCCAAGTCATCAAGTTGTTGTACGAGTCCAGGTTTGGTTTGCAATGCACTTTAGAGAAATGTCTACCTTTTTTTTTTCGGAAAATTCTCCAAAGTAATCTCAGGTGGACCTTTTTAATAGATAGTAAATACAAGGTCTTTCCATTTTTTTCTACCCACATGGCAGGCTCATCCATATTTCTCAATGAATGTACCACATTTAGCTCATTATCTATAACTACATGCTGATCAGTTGTTACATTATTCTCTTCTGTTCCAATTTTCGGGTTTTGATCGTTTTAAAAACTTATGTAAGGCGCCCACCTGGTTCTAAGCTGAAGCCTCATTGGCTTTCTCTTCTTTTTCTTTTCCCAACCAGATACATATTGTCTACCAACATCCCTTGACCTTTTAGGTCATTTTCTATTCCATCTTTCTCCAAAAAATCTGCTAAATATCATCTCGATCTAATAGACCTCTATCGTTCTAGTATAGTCAAATAGTGACTGATATTTTATATCAAATCAGTCTACATTTAAATCCAGACGTGTATAACATTTTCATTCTAATTCTAGATGTAGGTCTCTAGATCTAGATCTAATACAAATTCAATAAATATCGCCTTTCATTGTTTTATGATATCCAGATAAATTTTGATCTACTTTTATATGCCAGTGACTATTAATGTAAATAAAGTATTGGAACTTTCGGTTTCGGTTTCAATTCGCCTTATTATTATATATTTTTTTTTAATTTGAAAGCTGACAAGGCTTTTTTTTTTTCGCGTAAGATTGGTGTTTTCCATATAACAAGTTTGTCTAGTATTCAGGAGATTTTAATAATAATTTCCACGACTTTTTCGTATATTTTGCATCATTATGCAATTACACATATTCTTAGCGCGGGGCCTATGAAAGCGCGGGGCCCACTGCGGCCGCATCGGTTGCAGTGGCTTAAGACCGGCCCTGTAAGCAGGATACACTTTCAATTTGGCTAATTTAGTTTGAACATATGCCACCGTTTCATTTTGCACTGGTCTTTCAGTTGCTACTGCTGCTATGTTTGGTCTAGTGTAATTGTTGTTGTAGTGATTATATTGCCTATCTTGAAATTGGTAATTATGTTGTCTATCTTGATATTGATCTCTTCGTGACATTCTGTTATTTTGCCATCTATTATTCTCTTGATAAGATCTAGTGTTAGGTGGGCTGTAGCTTTGCCATGTTCTTCTGTTTGTTGGTTGATTATATTGATGATAAGATCCATTATTGCTTGGACTGTAGCTGTTGAAGTTTCTGCTTTCAAAATTTCTGCTCTGAAAAATTCTGTTCTGAAAATTTCTGTTATTTTTATATGGGCTTTGTTGTTGTTGTCTTTTTCTACTACACTCTGCTTTGGTGTGACACAAAATGCCACAGAAAAAACATTGAATGGTCTTTGCATATTTAAATTTGTTATTTCTAGAGTTGTCCTCTGTCACTGTTGCTGCAATGTTGTACATTTCTCTTTTGTCTAATGTGATGTTTGGATGGGAATCTTTATATGTAATCAGGTTTGCTACTAATTCAGTTTCATTCTTTATCTTTCTTTCTTTCAGAAATGAAAATACATTGTCTGTTACGTTTGTTAGCACATTTTCTATTAGGAAAAAATCTAGGATCTGTTTGGGGTCTTCTAGGTTGCAGTTAGCAAGTTGTAGTCACTTGATCATATTTTGTCTCATCTCATGGATTGTCCTTTTTATGTCTGCACTTTTCCCTGAATACTTTACGGTAACTTTCTTCTGTTTTTCCATAATGTTCTATAAGTCTGGTTTTTACAGTATTATAGTCCTTTCTTTGCTCAGTGGTTAGTGTATCGATGATGTTTAAAGGTTACCCTCTTAGGTTTGCAAGCAGTTGTTGTGCCATTTGTGCATTAGTCATATTAGATGTCTGGCAGATAAATTCAAATTGAATAATAAAGTTCTCCAGCGTGTCTTCTTTGGGATCAAACATTCTAAATTTGCTGCGATACTGATGAGAAGAGGTTTGATTCTCTGCTTTTTCTTTATTTTCTTTCGCTAAGTTGGCCATTTTCTCCTCATGTACTTTTAATTTGATCTCATGTTGGCGTTGTTTTTCTTTTTCTTCATGTTGGCGTTGTTTTTCTTTTTCTTCATGTTGGCGTTGTTTTTCTTTTTCTTCATGTTGGCGTTATTTTTCTTTTTCTATGTTTTCTTGCTCTTTTTCTCTAAGTCTTCTTTCATGTAGCCTTTCTTCCTGTTGCTTGTCTTTTTCAGCTCTGATTCTCTCTATTTCAATTTTAATGAATGCTGCCCTATCTTCATCTTTTAACTTCAATTTATCAGCTACCTCTATAAGTTTGTCATATTCAGCAATTATTCAAATTAGTAATGTGTATAATACAATTGAAAAATATATGTGTGCCTTTGTCAATACAAATATTACTATAGATTATAGCCTTTATAAAAGATAATGAGATAATAATAGTAGAATATGTACTTTGTGTTATATTATTCTTGGTATGTCAGTTATCAATAATGTTAACAACTCCTTTTGTCTGGATAATAATGTATATTATGTAATACTTTAGAAAAATATTTGAAATGTGTCCATAGTATATCAAATTGCAATGCAAAAAAATTATTGCCACAAATAATTCCCAAATATTTTCTAGTGTAATAGTGATCAATGTAATAATATATGCCAATCAATCAATACATGCCAATCAAGTTAATTGTGCTTTCCCCACTTAAATGTGAAAAATAGTTACTTGTACACTTGTACTCAAAAATATGTATATATACAATTAATGTTGTCACAATTCCAACTCAAATTTATCACACAATGTATCAAAAATATACAATTTGAACTCAAAAATATCATAAGGTGTATCAAGATCTGTTGTGGTAATAATAGTAAAAAATTAAATTAAAAAAATATGAAAAAGTATGTAAAAAAATAATTAATTAGACAAACATAAATACACTATAGATAACTAGACAGTCTGCTTTAAAGGACGTTACAAGATAGTAGAAATAGTAGACAAAAGAATTACAATAAGTAATGACAGTGACGAAAAGAATTAACAAATGTAAATACTAAAGTTTGACAGATATGGATGGATGACAAAATACTGACTTGACTAGACAGCTATACGATTAAGTATTTACTTTATCTAAAGAGTTCCTACCAATCCTGGATGCTTACTTGAAAAAATTATAAATGCTCAGACTCAATAGATAATGAAATTTAGTCCCTAAAGGTCAATAAAATTACAGATAGACATGTATGTCTATCCAACTCCAAATCTGCATTGCAAGCTTTGGGGCGGATGAAGGCTGACATATTATTGGTGCATAAGTGCCTAAAGCTGTTGGACCAAATAACCCGCTCCAATCCCCCGTCGTCCTGCGGGAGGTTTGGACTAGGAAGTAACTATCTTCAACTTTGAAGGAACATCAGAAACATGTAAAACATTTTACAAAACAGCCAGCCATAGGGACGTCACCTTCATTTGGGTCCCCTCCCATGTCTAGACTTAGGATTGGCCACACCTACATCACATTAT
Organism: Biomphalaria straminea; assembly: GCA_021533235.1. Classification (NCBI taxonomy): domain Eukaryota; kingdom Metazoa; phylum Mollusca; class Gastropoda; family Planorbidae; genus Biomphalaria; species Biomphalaria straminea. The sequence continues at coordinate 70,875 of JADKLZ010003407.1, read as the reverse complement.
TTTGTGCTGAAGAGAGTGGAGCCCCCACTTTGTGAGTTTTGTGACCTTCGCCTCACCGTGGAGTCCTTATTGACTGCCCCAGATACCAGGATGTCATGGAAATATATTTTAGAGCCATTGACTTACAAACACTTTTCGATAGTGTCGACCCTGGGAATGTACTGGGCTTTATCCGGGAGGTGGGGTTATCTGCGAGGATCTAATTTGTGAGTTTGTGGACACGTACTATTTACACCAGATTTTTATCAAATTATTTAATTTTTACAACTTTTACTATTTTAACTTTGAATAGACCTTGATTTTTTTTATTTAATTGTATAGGATTAGGCCCTTGCTGTGTAGAGGGAGAGTGGTCCTTAAGGGACTAAGGGCACGACATGGCCTAAACTGTGATGGCTTTCCATAAAGTCGAGTTAAGTTTCTCTGTCACTTTCCTCTCGGACTGTAAGCGGTCGTTCTACTGCTCGCGATTTCACTCTCGTGGAGGAAATGTTACACCTCTATAGACATAAAGGTAGTTCCCGTGTAAGTGTGCACGTACGCTGGGAATTCAAACAGAGCAAATGGTTAATTGAGACATTTAACAACCGTATAGGAAGACATATCGGGACATTTAAATGCAAATAGGAATCTAGAGAATTCGTCTATAATGGTAAGTAGATATCTGTTTCTTCAAATCCATACTAATTCTCTCAAATGGCTCAGTCGCTTTAATCATCTCTCCGGTCGGCTGTCAAAGAAAATCGGGGCTTCAGCTCTGCACAAGTTTGACATTGTTTTATTACAGTTCTGACGTCATCACAGGAACATGGGAGATTTTTTGCTCTTACGTAGTGCAATAGTTAAGTAACACCTGGATGGCAAAGACTAGTATGAAGCAATTTAAGGTCATTGCGAGTGATGGCTGATAGATAGCTACAGTGTTCTGCTTGCCAGGGTGATAGTTGACGTCATAAGGGAAACACGAGAGTTCTAGTTTCCACCTCTGAATTTTTTCATTTTAAATTTTCCGCTTGTTCGACCTGTTATACATAAAAGATAAAAATCGCTGATCCGTAAAAGTGTGAACGCTTTACCAGTGTGACAAGTAGGTTAAAGATGTGGCCGTTTAGGTGTCTAGGGGGTTTTAATAATGTGAGGACCTTAACTTGCACATATAATTACAGGCACAGCGTTAAGAATGCAGGCAACAAATACTGTTATGTAAAATATGTACAGTTTAATAATAAAGTAAGATAAATAAAAGGTCAAATGTTGTACTGTGTTAGGATGGGATCTAACTATTTACATAAACAAGACTATCATCATAAGATATGAGAACCTAGTGGTCTGAGTGTCATTAGGCTTTTTGCTTAGCTGATGCTGACGTTGTCTGTGGGTGGGCTGGCTTGATTGATCCTAGCGCACCGGGCAGTCCAACAATACGTAACTGCAGTGACGGGTCTCTAGCTAGCGATTGTTGGTCAGTAGAATGGTAACAGCGATACGTAGATAGGGCTTCACGTAGGAGTTGCCTATAGATAAAAGCTGCGACGTGATGCGTACATCGGTTTAGTCATAATGATGACACTGGGACGTAGACGCCTTTCCGTGAAGGACCTCTTCAGAATGTTATATAGAAACCATAAACTAGTTTCACAATAGTAAGGAAAGTTAATCAAATAAATATTGCATCCCATCAGGGTAGATTACAATAGTACTAATGGTGAAGTCCCATAAAGGGAGAAAAGAAATAGTAATGTAACATGCTTGATGTATAGGAACTATAAATCAGTTTCCCAAATAAATGTCGTAACCCATCAGAGGAGAGTACAATAATAAGTGAGGGGAATCTCCTAAAGGGACATAACAAGTAGTGTTAAAATGTAAGACACACCTGTCACGGTGAGATCATTACGGGTCGCTTAGATAACGAGATGAAAGGGAAAGGGGGGGGAAATGGCTGATGGTCAGTGACCATGTCGCTATTGTTTACATTTGGCCGTGGGGTCTGAACAGTAGAGCATGCTTGAATGGAGAAAAAGCCCGTTCAAGGGACGCAACCTCTCGTCACGTTAAAATGTATACAAGGGGAGATTATTTATATATCTCTTCCAAGCGTAGTATTTATTGAGCCAGCAAAATTAACACGGCAGTCAGACGAATATGATAATGACAAGATAAGATAAATAAGGTAATGTATACATGGTTTACCTAAGTAATATGTCTGGCCAACTGGCGGACAAAATATATTATCTATATATATAATCCTCTAAGTAAGAGGTCAAACACACAAAAGTTCAAACACACAACATGCCAGCGGCAAGTAAATAGGGAAGATCCCATGGCGCACGCACGCGGTGTGAATCCCAATCCGCACTATTTTGTGAATGAAAGTGGTGTTTATATAATTATCTCTTCTTCTCAGATTATTGTCATAATATTAAAAGTATTTCCACATTATTGTGTCGTTAGACTATTGAAACTAGAACAACAACAATACACGGATAGAGTATACTCTCAGGTTTCACTTTAGAAAGTACTTTAATTACGCACATTCGTTCATTAGACATGATTACGAAAGGTAACCCATCTCTCTATTCCTAGATCTAGATCTAGATCTAAAACTCGAATTCAACTCTAAGAAGATTATAGTATAGTTTTATGCTTTAGCACATGAACATACTAATTATAGTCCATTTAATCAAATTAGCATTCAAATTTGTTTTTCTAAAGCATTGTTACATGAGTGCAGCTATATTCTTAATATCGCGTAAATTAAGGTCAATTAGCCATTTTTTAGCTCCATTCATAGTATTCTTCATTCATGAATTCACGCATTCGCTTTACTTATAACAAAGAAATGGGAAGATCCCATGGTGCAACATGATGTGAATGGGAAATAATATATCCAAAATCCGCACTATTTTCATTCACAAAATAGCATAGCATAATTTCTTTTTACTTTAAAAAGATTTTAATAATGTCCGGAAATTTCCAGGACTTTTTCGACCGGCGGCATAGCATTTAATAACATTTCAGGAGATTTCCAGGGGGCTCCTGGTAAATTAAGAGGCCGCGGGAAATCTGTTATGTTTTATAAAATGGTTCAATTTAATAATTTATACACCTAAAAATTAGCACGGGTCCAAAGAAAGTTCTGGACCCACTGTGGTCGCATATGTTGTAGTATTTTTTATTCATGAATTCACTTATAACAAGTAAATGGGAAGATCCAATGGCGCAGCAAGGTGTGAATGAAAATGGTGTATCCAAATCCGCACTCTTTTCATTCACAAAATAGCATAGACATAAATGAATATAGACTGGAAAAAGGAATTAACTTCATGTAACTTAATTTAATAATTTATACACCTAAAAAATTAGCACGGGTCCAATGAAAGTGCGGTACTCACTGCGGTCGCATATGTTGCAGTGCCTAAGGCCTGCCCTGGAAAATAGCGGCGTATGCTATGCCGCCGGTCGACTAGTATAAACAATTACGGCAATCATTTTCTTTGAATGAGCGTAAATATATACTTGGTAATAAGATATGTTACATAAATATTATTATAGTTCCAGGTCATGGAACTTAGCAATAATAATATTGAGGCTCATGGCGAGCGGTAATGTGTCAGCGATAAATAATAATAGCCAAAGAGCTAAATACATGTGCTAAGAATTATTTATAATTTCTAGTCCAGATAAATTTGATGACTTCGACGTTTTAGCCGTAAAGTCATAATATAATACATAAAGTGACTACTTACATAATCCAATATATGTATATAAATGTAATGTTGTAAATAATGCATAAATATATACACACTAAGCTATCAAGCCCTTTGCTAACTCACATACCACCAAATCCAAATGTAAGGAATATTGAAGTTGTTGTGACACGGTTACTATGTGTAGTCAACCGTGACACACTGTCAAGTGTTGGGTACCAGGAGTTAGGGAACTTGCGGAAGTCGAGTGTGTTGTAAACAAGACAGTGGAAGTGATATAGTAGAGTTAGTTATAATATTCAACTTTTAAATATGTTATGTTATATGTTCCTAAATAAAGGCAGTTATAATTGAAGGACTTGTTTCTTCACAGAAGTAAATAAGCGTAAAGCTTAAACAGCGTGTTTGTTCCAAACAGCTCTCAGACAGAAACAATACGATTTGCTAAATCTTGTCCATATAAAGATGGATGAGAGGTGGGGCGAGAGGGGAGTGATATACTCTCAAATGTGAAAGACTGACTGACTTGCTTAGACAAAGAGATCCTTGCTTGACCTGGCCGCATGTTTCCGGTGTATCGATAAAATTTGAAAGACCAGCAATTATGGGCTGCCTCGCGTCTCCAAGGTGGTTAGACGATGAAGAGGGTTTGTCTATGCAAAGATATTAGACGCGCGAGACGATCGAAATAGCCATTGTTGTCGAGTTGAAAGAGTCCTTTGAAGTGACCAGTCCTTTCAGATAGAGGAGGGTAAGGAAGGTGTCACCTGGCGAAAGGGGAGGGGAGGTAACCTCCGTCCGAGGAATACAACAAAGGTATCACAAATGTTGTCAAGATAAGAAAGGGGAGTTTTCTCCTGTCGATAGACTGGCTAGGCATGCGTTAGATTAGGAAGATACAATGTGACATCGATGCCTTGAGAAAAGGGGGGGGGTAAAAGTGCTTTCTAGCGACATATGGGCTAATTTAATAGAATAAAGATAGGATAATAAAATTAATTAATTAAATGCCTAGACCCGAGTGATATCTTAAGTGGGCGGAAATTTATTTTTGTCACAACCAGCTAAAATATGTTTCCATTTTCTCAATGACTCAACAATATCATATACTTCTTTCCCAACTGAAGAATGTTTTCTTTCACTTTTTGTTAATGAGCGAGAGAAGAAAACAAAGGGCCTTCCATCTTGGTTGAGGGTAGCCGCAATGGCTATATCAGAAGCATCTGTCTCAACTGTTAATGGGCGATTTGGATCAATAGTATATACGGCGGGTTTTTCAAGCTAATTTTTCAAACTTTCAAATGTTCTTTTGACTTCTTCGGAGAAAGGAACTTGTAGCTTTCACATCTCCCAGTGTCTACTAGGGCTTTCAATTGCACGTTGTTGATGGAAATGGTTATAAGGCTGAACAGTAGCGATAGCCGAAACTGTTGAAGATTTCCATAGGCATACTCTTTGAAATTGACCTTTTTTGAAGCACTGATTGCATGTCACTTCCCTTGCAGGGCCACAAGAGCGGGGATGCCTAATCCTGCCGCAAAAATAACACTTTTTAGCTAATGCATTTACTTCATGTATGTATGTGAATTGCTTGCACTCTGAGGAATCGTCTTTTTTGGTGAGGGTGTAACCAAAGAATTGGTGATAGTAGTAGCCGCGCAATTAGTTTTCGGCTGTGATAACTGATTTTGTAATGAGTGCTGATACGCATGTTCTAGTAAGCGAGCCTCCTCGAAGTCGTCCTTTAATCTCAAAAGTCTTTTCAAGTAGACGTTTTCGAATGCTGTTGGATACTAGTCCAATGATAACCGAATCTCTAATACTTAATAGCCTCTTCTCTGTGTTGTTCCGCAGTCACCACTTTGAATTTGCAATCTTTGGATAGAATTCTTAATTTATGCGTGTAGGCATCTATCGTTTGAAATTGCTCTTGTTTGCAAGTAACTAACCTGTGCCTAGCAAACTCCCCATTCTTTGGTTGTATATAGCTACCGTTTAGAGTATGGATTGCGTCATCAAATGTCTTTTTATCAATTATCATTTGAAATACAGCAGAATAGATATAGTTTATCAGTAGTTTCCTAGTATCTACATTATCTACCAATACTACTGATACAAAGTTTTTAAAAGTTTCATACCAGTGCTGCCAACGTTCTGCTGCTTGAGGTGCTGTGGGCTTGATGTCAAACTTCTCTGTCCGAAATATACTATCCATTTCGAAATTCTTACAACTTGACATTTTTGATTCAGTTTATTAAATTGTAATGAACATAATAAAAAACAGAGTAAAAAATCCATGTCACCTTAGTATGACTTTAATACATTGAATGACAACACAACATACATTACGTGAACGCATTCTAACGGACGATTTACAAGCACATGTAAACATAAGAACGACAACGGATACTGCATATAATTTTCATAACACCGGTATTTAAAAAAAATAATCGCATAATCTGAGGTATCTACGGTGCATTATGCTGCTATTAAAAATTTTAGTTCACAAATCTTATATGCTTTTCTTACTTACTTAGGACTTAGATACTCTTGCGCTGTTCGACGCATTGGGCGCCAAGCTGTCTCCACAAAAAAAACTGTCTCTGACATTTTGTAAATACTCTAGTTTCCACTGCTTTGAGGTCCTCCATTAAAGTGTGGCACCGTGTTAAACTGTTTGCGTTTTCCTCGTAATTGTCACAGAACTCTGGATATGAATAGCTAATTTGTCTGCGAACATGTCCAGCAAACCTCATTCGACGCTCTGTCACAACCTCACTAAGTGGTCGACTCCCAGTTTGGAAAACGATTTCCTTGATTGAGATCCGATATCTTATAACTGACTCCTAAAATCCGTTTTAGCCATCCATGTTGAGCCACATTCCGTCTTTATTTAATTTCGGCAGGCGACTTCCGTGCTATTCAGTACACTTTATTAATGGAGCCGGCGACTGGTAGAAATTTGAAAGCTCTCTTAGCTACGCTCTTGGAATTCGATGACTGTAGTTAGCTTTATACTCCATATCGAAAAGTTTTGTTGTCCAAACGATCTGTTGTGGGTTCTGAACAAAAAAAAGTATCTTTTTTTTCAACAAACCTAAAGTTCTCTTAGCTATGCCCATCGAATTTGGTGGCTGTAGTTTGCTTTACAATAATGTTGAAAAGGGGGTTATCAACCTCAAAGCCATTTCTAGGGGGGGGGAAAAAGTTTTTTTTTATATTGAATAGGTTATTTTTACCTTCAAACCCCGCTGGAGCAGGTTTTAAACTCAAATCCTCTTAGGCTACGCTCATAGTATTTTGATTGTTTAATTTGATATTTTTTATCTTTCTGAATTATTTTAATGTAGGCTATTTTACAAATTTAAATATATGTTCAAGGTCAATAACAAACAATGAGATCTATTAGCAGGAATATGGAATCTAGAAGGGTCCATAAAATGTGACATAGTTTTCCTATTGGTGGTATTTATTTACATTATTTATTAATAGGTATTAAATTGTCTACGTATTAAAGCCATAGACTATATATTACATGGACTGCCAACACTAAGGTAACTAAGCATAAGTTCCGTTCACCGAGGCGTCCTTAGTTATAAGGGTAGAGTACTTCCGGTAGATTTGTTTACAATTTAAAAAAACATTCTCGAAGATTTGTATCACCACTTTTACAGCAAATCATGAATGGAAACGTAATTGTTATATAAGATGTTACAGATGAAAGTATGCACAAATCAATTTGTGACATAGATCTGTAAATGTAAAGCTTTATAAGTTATTTTCTTAGCCAATAAAGACTAACTAGACTAGCCTGTATTTCCGTGTATTTTCTTGATTACGACATTGATTGATTCATGATGCCAGTTTGGATTATTTTTAAAAATCACATTTGACAATTTACACATATCTAGTATGGTGAATGAACGTATGGTCGTATGCCAAAAGAAGTATTTTTTGGTGAGCTTAACAGAGGTGACAATGGAAATGCTTTAAAGACCAGTTTTGGCGCTAACTTGCCTTAGCTGACATAGAAGACAGCACCTTGGTTATATGCGGCTTTTTAATAATAAAATAGAAAAAGGATGAATCACACATGTCAGTACATTCTGTGACGTTTTAAGACAATTTAAGCTATAACACATTGCAGGACAGGCCACTGTCCTGTTGCCTCATATTTGTCACAGATATGGCCAATTTTTGATTCACATTGCCTCATATGCTGTTTGACTGGCCTCAGTCTTGCTGATCTCCATCTCAATAGGTCAGGGAAACCAAAAGTTATCGACCTGTAAGGTGAATTGTATGCAATGAGCAATACATCAGGGTTTCTGTACAGGGCTTTTGCAGGAGGATTTGAGCCTCTCAAACCCTCACTCAAATGGAGTGTGATGATTTGGACTTTTTATGCCTTTTTTTCGTTCTTGGCTAGAGTTATTGTAAGACTAAACTATTGACATGCAGCTGTCGACTAGCCGGTAGTGAGAGCCGCATCATCGTCAAACATCAGTTCCTTAATCAGGATATGTCGTCTCCTCGTTTTGGTCAAGCCAGTTTAAGAAGCCTTTCATCCGATCTAGTGTGGACATCTACTGCATCTTCCTGGTTTTTAAAGGCGCAATGAGAGTACAGATGAAACAATTTCTAATAGTGTTGATGGCCAAATCCCATCCTTGTTTTACCCTGCTCTTGATAGATAATACCTTTAAGTCTTAGAGGAAGAACTGACAGTAGTTTCAATATTTATTTGGACAGACAATTTTCACTAGTAAAAACCACTTGTGCTTAGTGTGAGAATATTGCTAAGTGAATTTGATATTTCTATTACTTTCTATTCAAGTCACTCAAGATAATTTTATTTACAACAAAAAATTTTAATAATGCAAGTTTCTTTTTTGTTTTTTTAAACTAAACTAAAGGTGCATTCTACTTCCAAAAACCTGATTTGATTGTCACTAACTTTCAAATTTAAGTGAGCTTTTTTTTACTTTCTCCAATAACATTGTGTATTGTAATTTTTAAAAACAAATGTATCACTTTTACTTGTCATTGTAAAATAATAGGTAAAAAAAATCACCTTAAATATGTTACATGGTACTTAATCCTATTCATAAAATGATAATACATCAGAAAATGAAATGATCATTTTCAGTATTTAATGTGTCATTAAAAAATGATAATTATATTAATACATATTAGATTTGCAAACAAATGAAAACCATACAAATATTTTTATTTTGAAGTATAGATGATTAAACTTTTAAGTGTCTGAACAATACTACTGAGACATTAACTTATTATTCTAGACTTTTTACAGGAATGTATCTTAAGCTTGACTGAAAGAGAAAGTTGCTATAATTTAAATAATAAAATTGAATAGTCTGAATATGTAACTAAAAATTGAAAAATGCTATCATTTATTGACAAGTGAATGTTGAAGTAATGTTGTGCTTTCTATTTTAATAAGTCAAGAAGCTTTAAGTCTCATTTTAGTTAAAGCATACAGTATTGCTTTTTAAAAATCTTTTTAATGTGCTAGTTAACTTGATTTAGCTTATTTATAGTTTTTAAAAAAAAACAACAAAATGTTTAATAATTGAGTATACAATTTTTGCAAGTTGGATAACTATTTATTAAATGAACAAAAAATGTTTAAAATTATTGTCAACTAACTTTGCCAAAATATAAACATTAGTAAGAACATTATTATCTTCAATTTTTTATTATTATAAACAATCCTTAATAGATTTTTTCAAATTATAGAAATAATGCTCAAGTCTTCATCAAATCAAACACAACAAAATATTCATGAACTTCCAGCTATCAGCGAGGTACTGGTAGGTATTATGGAGCACATTCTCCTTCAACTCAGAGGATCACAGGCACTGGACATATTCTAGCACTGTTGAAGGAATAGAAACAACATACATTAAATTCATAACAAGTCACAAATTCAATCTTAGTTTCATATAGTACCAAACTTCCATATGTTCAAATCCTTTATGGATAAAATCTATGCTGAAAACATCTAACAAAACAGTTCTTTAAAAAGTATATTAGGAGTATAGTAAAGTATATTAGAAGTTTTATATTAAAATGATGGTGGCTTTAAAAGCTGATCTGTCTGTATATATATAAATATCTGTTTTTGGATAGCTTTAAATTGTTTCTATCTTGCCTACTTTGAGATCCAATGGATTTGATTTTTTTGTTAAGGTGTTATTTAGTAAATGTGTTTTAATGGTTGGTTGTTTGTAGTTTAGTCTGGGCGTTATGTTTCAAAATCTGGTAATTTTTTCTCTGTGATTGGGTAGGTGGTGTTTTAGGGCTAGCTCATCAGTAAGTTGGATCAGATTTCTTTGCTTATTTTGTTTGTTTTTACAATTACTCTGTTAGTATTTTATTAGTATGATCGTCTTCTAACCTTCTGTATCTCTCAATAGCTACTAATGCTGCTCTGTTGCGCCTTAACAGGTTCAATATGGAGTCTTTTTCACAGGCTGCTGTGGGAATAGTTCTAATGGGTACCTCCACATAAGGCTTGGTTTTGTTGGCAGCTACTTGTATGGAAAGACAGTTATCCATTACAGATCTGATGTGTCCAGTGTAAAACTGTCTTAAGGTTTTCTTTTCTGCTCCCCAGGATGTTCATGATAGGTGTTTTATTATGTTTAATTTTTGTGATCCTTTTTCTTTTAAATCTGACATAAAGTGTTTTAGAGACAGTCTTTGGTCTAATTTTACACCAAGATAAGTTGGATTTCTTATTTATTTATTGGTTGTGAGTCTATTTTTAGGATGTAGTTTCTTTTAGCTTTTTTGTTGCTGTGGCTAAAGATGCTAAAGATTGAATGAAGTGGCTTTTCTTTGTTTATTTCCATTTTTCATAATTTTGAATACATAGAGATAGTTGTGAGGGCTCTATTTAGTTTGGATCTAGTCAGCACTGGATATTTCTCTGTAGTCCAACTTAAAAGGTTGTCTGCATAACTTGCCTTATTGACTGAAATCAGGTCCAGGAGGTCATTCATGAAGATTAGAAAGAGAGTACAGCATCGGGCTGAACCTTGTGGTAGTCCTTCTTCCAAACTTTATTTTTACTAGAGATGGCACCTTCGACCTTCTACTGTGTCCTGGATAAAAAGAAAGAGGTGGTCTTCTGTTCTACTTGCTTTCCTGAAGCCAACTTGTGCATTGTAGAATGAGCAAGTACTTTCTAGCCACCAATAAATTCAGTTACCGGTATTAATCTTTTTTTTCTGCCATTTTGTCTATCTTGAATGTTAGAGATATTGGTCTATAACTTTTTGGGTCTCCAGGTGATTTATTTTTCTTAAAAATGGGTATTATGTTAGCGGTTCTCCTTTCCTGTGGTATGTCTCCAGTTTTCCATGTATCGTTGGTAAAGTTTTGGGCCTGTGGTCCTCTAGTCCATGGATCATTTCATTTTTTATTTTATCTAATTCTGGTGTCCAAAAAGGTTTGTATTTCCTAACTTGACCTCAAGGGATGTGTTTTTTTTTTGCTGCTTGTATGATGTTGGAGTTGATATCTGTCTCTATTATGCTTGATAGTCTTGTGTCTGTTTCTCGTGAAAAAAGCTGCCCACTTAGCATTTTTATAGTTCTATCTAGTTGTTTTGCTGCATTGGTATCTACCTGGTGTTCCAATATTGAGGAGTACAGACCTGTGGTCACTACCTATGTCTTCAAGAACTGTTTTTTAGAAGAGACTGTAATGTCTGTAGAAATAAAAGTTAGGTCAGGCCTGCTATTTGTGTTGTGTGCTCTATGGAGGAATGTTGTAGGTGAGATTTTGTTTTGCAGAAGTTGTAGGTAAGAGGCATTTCTTTCTTTATTTCTTTGCTACACTTGTAGTATGGGTAGCCAAGCCTAGGGAGGGTGTGTGTGCATTAAAGTCACCAGCTATTATTGTCCTTGTTTAATGTGGTAGTTGTACGTCTATTTCTGCTGTTGATGATGATGGGCAATAGAATTTTTTGATGGTGTAAATTATTTGTATCGTACTGTACATGTTTTACTGTTGCTTGAAAAGGGGAACAGATTTTAAAATAACTTCATGATAAAAAGAGTCATTGAATATTGTACTGAGTGTCTAAAACAAATTTTTTTAATGCATAGATTAAAATATGAACATACATTTGCAAATTTAAAGTGAGAATTTGAAGACTGCTTTTATTCTTTTTGCACGAAGATTAAAGTATTACATTTTAAGCTGCCCTACTTACTGGAAGGAGGCGCATTGGCTTAGTGGTAAAGAGCTTGGCTTCCTAACTGGGGACCGGGGTTCGAATCCTGGGATTTTTAATTTGAGTATTAGTCCATCCAGCTATAATGGGTATCTGACATTTAAAGTGGAAAGTGCTGGCCACATGACACAGATGATCTTTATATCATCTGCCCTATAAACCACAAGGTCTGAAAGAGAAACTTTTTACTTACTTGAAGTATCCTAGGAAGAGTTTCTGACATAACAAGTGAGTTTTGTGGCATTCATCCTATTGATAAATTCTTAGGGATAAGAAAGCATCATTTGTTCTTGAAATATACATCTGCGAAAAAGAAAAGAGCAATTGCATATTAAATTTTAAAAATATCTAAAACTTTATAGTGATTTAGTTCAAAGAATTATGTAAAGACTTTCTTTAAGCATTTTCTAAAGTCATTATATGACATCTTTTTCCACCAAGATAACTGGTTAATCTGTACTTCTAATTGAGAAAAGTTGCACTATATATTTAATTCTAATGCAAGAAAGTATAATTTGAAATGAAAACACCTTAGACAACAAAAGAGTGGTATTGGCCTGCAGGAGCCAATTATCACTTTAAAATATCCTGGTCCCTGCACAGGCTGGAGGGAATATAATATGTTTTATTTACAACATAACAACAACATTGTGTAAATATTTGCCTGATTTCACCTAGAAATTTAGCTTTAAATAAAATAGCACATGGATTCTTATGATTAAAATAGACTTACATAACATTTAAAAATAAATTATAAAATTAATAAAAAACTTACTGTTAAATGTATTTATACAGCTTCTGGCACTGGGTGCAAACTTTTTTGAAAACAATAAGAAGATATTGTGGCAGTATCTGGGTAAAATCTGGTAAATATTTTAATCCTCACATTGAATGGTAGCATCACTTTGGGTATCATTCAACATCCTTTGTGTACTTCTTTGGTACTTAAAAATTAAGATATTGATCTACAGTAAATAATAGCACAATTTGGTACCTACTGGAGTGTTTGAGAATGAAAAAAAAAGAACCAATTAGAATGTATAGTTCAAACTAGTACAGCTGTTTATAATTATAACTAGGCAATATATATGAATAGTGATCAATTATATTTAGTAAAATCTAGTACATGAGTTGACAATGGCTGTAGACAGAAGTATTGCTCATCAGAAACATTAATTCTGTATAATCAGTGTATAGGAATAAAATAGATTATGATTATCATCTAGACACAGATTCTAGATGTAGAAATAAAAGGAGGAAGAATGCTAGATCATAGATTTGAGTCTAATCCTAGCCTAGGTCTGATATTATTATATAAAATATCTATGTAGAATGTCTAGAGATATAGATTCTAAACTAGAAGTAGAACTAGATCTAGATATTGAGTTAATTGGGTCATTAGTAAAGATGAATTGAAATACATCTTTAATTTAACTTTATTTAGAGCCAAGCATTTCCATTCATGATAATGATTCACAAATGAAGAGGCTAGGCTAAGTCGAAGTTAACAAGTCAGAAATTAGAGAAAGTCAGATGCATCGGCGATTAATCATCATCATGATCATGTCATCATCATGAACAACTTCAAGCTAACAACTTTACTTAGATCTAGACTCAGACTTTACAACTTTACTTAGATCTAGACTCAGACTTTAAGCCTGACTTAGGGGAGAGGCTAAGATGAAGCTGAATTAATATATCTATTCTATTAATACTATATTAGATCTAGTATTATATCTGGAATTCTAGATCTACTTGTGTGTACTTGACTTCTAATCTTAAATCTACTATCTAGGTCTATTATCTAGACTTGAGATTTATGCTAGATTTAGTTTAGAGTTGACTAGAGCTAGATTCTACATAATATATAGATCTAAACTAGATCGCGATTCTCTGGGTTTATCAGACACTCAAAGATTATGATGAATTTAGACTCTAGACGGTAGACCTAGACTAGTCTAGCAACTTGATGTTCAAAACAGATTTATTATTAGTTAGAATTTTGTTAATAGCACTCGAGGCATAGCCAGATTTTTTTAAAAACAAATTATGCCAGATTTTTATACAAACAAATTTAATTTTACCAACTTTAAAAGGGGTTATTTACATAAACAGTGTTCTAACTAGTTTATTTTGAATTGTGTGAACGATCGTATTTGAAGATAAAGTTTATAGCCATAGGTCACTACATCTGGGTGAAAGTCTACATGTTTATGTGCACAATCACTTTCTATTGAAGTAACCTTACGCCTATAAAGTTTAAAAAAAAATAGGAGCAGATCTAAACAAAAGTGGTAAAGATTTTAGAGTGTAGGCTTATTGACTCACTATTGTTATTTTTATTTAGACTGACTCACTCTCAGACTTAACTTATATTAACCATTATAGGCTTTACTAAGCTAATAAGTGACACTCTCAAAAATGCATTAACACTTTCAGTAAATCTTTTATTAACTCACTTTTAGAATATAGGGCCTACATTGTAAAAAAATATAATTGTCTAATCTTCTTAATGGGATGAAAAAAATCACTTTCTATTGCAGTATGTGCTGTCTTCTAAATCAACTAAGGCAAGTTGGCGCTTAAACTGGTCTTAAAAGTATTTCCATAGGTCATCTCTGTTACATTGACCACCTTTTAGCTCACCAAAAATAGAATTATTTTAGCATAAGTTCATACACCATACGAGATATGTGTAAAATGTCAAATGTGTTTTTATAAAAAAAATCCAAACTGGCATCCCAATTCAATCAATGTCGTAAACAAGAAAATATACGAATTACAGGCTGGTCTAATTAGTCTTTATTGGCTAAGAAAATGAGTTATAAAGCTTTACAATTCTAGATCTAAGTCACAAATTGGTTTGTGCACACTTACCTTTGTATAATCTTCTATGACAATTAAGTTTCCATTCATGATTTGTTGTAAAAGTGGTGGTACAAATCTTCGGGAATGGTTTATTTATATCGCAAACAAATCTACCGGAAGTACTCTACCCTTATAACTAAGAACGCCTCGGTGAACGGAACTTATTAATTGAAAAATATAGGCTTAGTGCATAGAGTTGGCAGTCCATGTAATATATAGTCTATGATTAAAGCGTAATTTTATTTGCATTGTGTGCGTTAAATTTAAATTATTATTTTTTGCTAATTAACTGATGACCTTGGTGTAAATAAAAAAAAATAAAAATTAACAGAATGACAAGGTTGTTGATGTGGAAATTTAAAGAATATACTAACACTTATGTAAACATTTCTGTTAACAAAACTATATAAGGAAAATAGAGTTAGCAATCAGAGCCATTATTATAAATTGTAATATTTAATTGTTCAGTAACTGGTATTCAGTATTTTTCAGTATTCTTTGATGAATATTTATATTGCAATTATCTTCACCATACTTTATTATTCAACAATAATATTTTGTATTATTTTACATAAACATACAAGTGTAGTCAGTGGCGTAGCTAAAGGGGGGAGGGATGGGGAGCTTTTGAAAATCCCCCGGGCCCCCACTTAGGAGGGGGGCCCAAAGGGTGTCCGAAATTTGTTTGTAAATACATAAATTAATATATTTGATGGCAAATAGTGTCAACAGGTGTCTTTTTTCAAAATTTATGGATTAAATTTATAACAAAGACTAAATCTAGATCTAGGTCTATCAGTACGTTGACTTTGTTTACATTTTTAAAATATTTTTCCGACAGAGAAAAGTTAAAGTTAGTTTTACATTTTAAAATGCAAATCTTTAATACATTTGTTGCCGATTTATTTTCCTTTCAAAAGAGATCAAACATGTGCTTGCAGCAAAAACTAAGAATAGGCTATTAGGCCTACTCTCTTTTTTACCATGGACAGTGGCGTTCTTAGCAGTGCGCGTGGCCAAGGGCGAGTATCATGTGCGGTGCCCTGAGCCGTAACGATAAACTATATATACCGTACCACATCACGCTAACCGGTTAATCCGTCTATAACGTTGTAACAATAACAAGACAGTATTCCGCCGTAACGCTGTGGGCTTTCTTTATTTTTGTTACAAAACATAGAACATTGGGTAGCCATTGTTTGCTTACTATTGGCCACGCAAAGTGCTATATATACTGTATTGTAATTGTTCTGCATAAAGAAAATTCTTTCAACTTAAAAAAGTTTTAAAATTACTCTCATGGCCATAGCCTATTGGGAAAAAAACATAAGCTGAAGCAACCAATCCAAATATTTTATTTCGTATATTAAAATCGACATCCAATCGGATTTTTTTAGGAAAATGTAATATGATCAAGTTTGTGACAATAAAATCTCCGATCGCGGGCCCCCCTCAAGCCACCCCCTAAGGCCGCTACAGGCCACGAATAAAACTGTACGATATACAGCGAATTCCAGTATAACAAATCCAATAGTTATTCTTAATAATGCTAGAATTGTTCATTATTCGGGTTGACCGGGGTGGGGCTACAAAACAGTGTGATGCATTGCTTAAACCTATGATAACGCAGCCACAATGAGTGGCCGTCTATCTGGTCTGTGGAAACGTCTGTTAGGCAAAAATCCAAAAGCAATTTTACTGAACTGTGATAATCACTCTCTCAACCTGGCACTTTTTCATTCTTCTGAGCTAGATCCAACAATTGTCACTTTTTCTGGAACTGTACATGAATTCGTTCAACTTTTTCTTTTCCAAATTAACCCCAGACATCCTTCATTTTATTGATTTATTATCATATCTTTCCTTTTAAAGTTCTTAAGATTTATATATTCTAGGAACTTAAACAATTTGACCACTTCTGGTTGTCTTGACTGGCACAACAGGTTCTCTAGACTTTGATCTATAACTGTCTGTTTAGTTTTTTTCTAACAGTTTATTGTTCGTTACCTTCATCGGTATCATAGTACCCACAGAAATCTTTATCGAAACTCTTGTTCAGAAAGCGTTGATTTCTTCTGTGTGTTTTCCCATCGTTTGTTTATTATGTAAGATCTGGGTGAGGAATTTTTTTTTATGACAGCTGCTTTTTACTATGTTTGTCCTAGACTAACTCTCACTTTCTCTCCGACAGAATAATCTTTAGGTAGTATTGCTTTTGCATCATATTTCAGTTTGCTTTTCATCTGTCTTTCGTTGAGTAATGTCTCTGCATTTTCAGTTACCAATGGTTTCAATAGTTTGGGATCAGTTGGAATGATGTCCCTGAGTCTTCTGCTCATCAGCATTTGTGCTGCTTATCGGAATATTTCTATACTCGAGCATAGTAAGATATGGATCCTTCCCAATTTTGTATACCTTGAATCCTTTTGCTTTTGCACAAAACATAAACAATAAATAAATTAAAAACCCATTCATGCTTTCTGCAAAACACTGAGAAACGGACGAAGCTAATCGCCCAATCCAACGAAAAGCAAAAGAAGGTAGTGAATACTATGGATTCCCCGTAATCAAAACAACCAGCAGAAAGAAAAAAACTTTATGGGAAGTTGAGTTCTATTGTAGAACTGTCAATAGAACTGCAATTCAAACGTGTTGCGACAGAAGTGCTGGACATATTTCATATGGGGATGAAGGACAGATAACAAAGGCTGGGAAAAAATGGATACCTTTGGGTTTCTTTTTGAACCAAGGCATCTGTTGGATGATGACACGCCTATGACAAAACTGTGTTACTTTTCCTGTTTGTATGATGAAATAAATGGCAAATCGCTTGTTAAATCATGTTATTGATGTACGAGCACTTGTGCATTATTTAGCTAATAAACAACGGTATTATCCATTAAAAGAGTTTTAGTGATTTTTTTTTTTTTAAGTTTACTGATATACTGAACCAATTTGATCTTGGGCTTTTATATTTTTTGCCTACATAATGTCATGTCATATGTCGAATGTCAAAATGCAAGGGGGCCCCCAAAGAGGTCGATCCCCCCGGGCCCCCGAATCCCTAGCTTCGCCCCTGCGTGTAGTCCATGCATTCTTTGTTTGATTTTTGGTTCAGCAAGTTTTCATTTAATTTATATATTTTACTTTACATTGAGGCAAAAAATCTTGTTTATTCTTTAGACATCTATTGAACACGGAACTATAACTTATGATCATCAAGAGTACCGGTATTCATCTCAGAATTTAGTGTATTATAGCTCACAATGTACATGGACATCACCCCTTTCCAACTTTGATGCTGGCTATTATAATTTCTTAGTTTCTATTCTACCAAGTTTAACTGACAACTTATTATACGGACAGAATGTAACTACAAACAGTACTCTAAACTTAAGTAAGTATAAATTAGCTTAACCAATTTATATTAACACAAACACCCTTTAAAAGCCTTAGGAGTTGAGTTGTTTAATATGTATACATTAAGTTTATAAAAAGCTGCAAATTTATTTTGAGTGACTTATTATGTATTTTTTAAATATGAAATCACCTTGTTGAGAAGTTAAGTAAAGACAATTATGTTTGTTTTCCTCAGCCATTCCAACTGTGCAAATATCTCAAGAGTGTTACCATGGTAGCAATGTAGTTAATGGATACATAAAACCCAACACCAATCTTAACTGCACATGTTCTTTAGAAAATATAGGAAACCCACCTGGTAGTATCAAGTGGATAAATAGTAGTAACTATGATGATGGAAAAAACATAAATAGCTCTTTTAGTACTCTGTATATAAGTAAGTAAATTTACTTGTATTTGTAATTAATATAACTATTATGTTATTTTATGAGTATTGTTACTGATCAGTCTATCCAGGCTCTCTGTAAACTGCACCACACGACACCCCCAACTGAAAGAACTTGACAACTCAGGGCTCCAAATAAAGTAATAGTTTAACGTCAAAAATAATAGCCAATATTGTACAATTGGCACCACGTAACACAAGACTGTACAAATATCTCTCCGTTAATAGCCGTACTGCCGTATCAACTCTTGCACTGGTCTATCCGTCTAATCTTGGACTTGTACTGAGCCGTCGTAACGAACCGTAGATCGGGAAGTTGTGACTGACTGGTCTATGATACACTCACTTAGCACACGTCTGTACAGAAGTGAGTCGTGCAAAAGAGAAAGCTAAACTCACTTCACTTGCGCTGCCTTTGAGGGATCTTGAACATAACATGCAAAGAAAAAGTGCATAACTGAGATCATTTCGAGAACGGATCATCCAAGCATCTTGACAATCCTAAGGTAACGCCGCATATGCTGTCTCGGACTTGATTGCCGGATGGAGGACAATTGCATCCCGAAAATCATTATGTACTGGTAACTCGCGTCTGGCTCAAGAAAAAAATGGTCACCCCACCTCCTGAAGGAAAGCATGCCATAGGGAAAATGGCCATCTCCTCTGCCATCAATGCGAAAGTCACATTGACCTGCAATATATGTGGACAGTAGTGTCTCTCCAAAGTAGGTCCAAAGCCATATGAAAAAGTGTTCACGATGAACCGTAGTCGTTCTACAACTGAAGAAGGCCAGTATAGTAGGACTTAAAATACATAAAATCGCCAACACTAAATATTTGCATATGGGTTTTATGGTTTTGTTTGTTAATAGTTTGCAGTTCTAATAAGCTTCTTATATTTACCTAAGTAGACCAATTCGGTGGGAGATTTTCATATTATACAAGTGATTTGCAAATGACTAATTAAACTGTACATTCAGATATTTTAAAAAGGCTTCTTTATTGAGTCTTAAAAGAGAGATTAGCGCTTACAAGACCATCTAAAATTCTAGATCTAGAATTCGTTAGAATTTTGGCCAGAGATCTATATTATACAGATCGCTGAGGAAAAGAGAACATGGCTGGCAGAAGGAAAGCGCTAGAGAAGAAAAGCAAGGCCAATATAACCTGCCCAGTGTGTTCTGTTGTCACAGATTAATAAACTACTGTAGACATTAATAATAACAATAAATAATAACAAGACTTTCTTCATCATGGTAGACATTAGAGAACTCTTTTATTTCCGCTCATTCTTTTGCGTTCACTCAAAAACATAGACAACAAACAATGACGTAATATCATATATTAGCACACAGTGTACAATCAAACATTCAGGCTAACATAGGGTTAAACCGTCAAATGAAGAGGCACAAAACCACAGAACAAAGCCGTCAGCCTCTGGATGACAAAGTGGTCACCATCGAACCACGATGGACGAACCATATTTATTTATTCTAGATCTATTTATTGTCTTAGAGCTAGATCTAAATTTTAAATCTAGAGTCTTAGTTGAAGAGTTTTAAATGGTATTGATAATTTAAATTCTATGTGCAGATAATCAAAGGAAGATGCTTCTGTATTGAGGCTTGAATGAGTCATTGACACCTACGAAACCACCTGAAACTCTACAGCTAGATTTTGTTATAATTCTAGACATAAATATTATTTATTATAAATCTATTTATAGTTTAAGATCTAAATCTAGAGTTTTAGAGTCTTAGTTAGCCTATAGATTTTTGTATGAAGATTCAGAGTGGAACCAGTTAAAGATCTAGATTTCAACCTTTACTCATTTCTTGACTATTTCGTCTTAATATTAGCAATAGAAATATGGCCGTTTAAAGGCTACTTCAGATTATTACGTCATAGCCAAATCATCTGCAGGATGATAAAGAATGAGGTCTGGTAGGGTTCTAACAGTAGACACTTAAAAGGACAGCAAAGAGTGCATACCACATAACCAGACAGCCATAATTCAGGAATATTCTTTGTGTAGAATTTTGTAGTACACAAATAACAAGCTAGTGTTTAAGAGGGAAGACATATTAGGAACTCCATTTATTACGTAAAACACAAACGGTGCTGCACTGACGCGCTAGTGTGCAAATGTACATATAATACTATTATGTTACATCTCTCTTCTTTAATTTAGAAAATCTATTTTTCAGAATAACTAACAAACTCTAAACTAGTTAACTATTTTTACACAATTGACTTTTGTCAATTCACAAATCAAGTTCACAGATCACGTCTTTTAGGTTTGTTAACTACTCTGCCTGAGCGTGTTCCGTAAGGTTCATGAGGTCTAGAGGTGTTAGAAGAAGCAGTGTGTAGTGGCGGCTTAATATCTAGCGTAGTTTGTAATCTTGGACTCTCTAGATGTTGTGGCTCCAGTTGTTCTGACATGTCATCTGGAAAGTCATAATTATTGTCATATCTTTTTGCTTTCTAAGAAGACTTTCGGATATGTTTTCTGTTTCTTCTGTAAACGTGATTTCCACTTTTGACATTATATGATCTAGGCTTAGAATGCTTCGAAACTATTGTTCCTGGTTTCCACTTTGAATTAAGTTGCATTCTGACTGCCGTTCCGTCTTGTAGTGGATTATGACTCTTAACACCTTTCCTCTTGTCATAATAGTGTTTCTGAGACTGTTTCTCGGAGTCAAAGTGTTTATTCACCACCTTAAGATCTGGTGCCTTAGGTGTGAGTATTTCCTCGCTCGATGGTAACAGATTTCTTGGTCGGCGTCCCATGAGTAATTGTGCTGGCGACAAATTAATATTGGTCAGTGGAGTAGTTCTGTAGTCTAATAGCGACAGAAATTTGTCTTCGCTTTTCTTCCACAGTTTCTTCACTGTCTGAATAGCTCTTTCAGCCTCGCCATTTGAACTCTGAAAATGAGGACTCGACATTTCATGCTCTATTCCGTATGACTTACAGAAATTCAGGAATTCTCTAGAAGTGAACTGTGGTCCGCTATCTGATCTTAGTCTTCTAGGTATCCCATGGCATGCGAATATACTCTTCATAGCTTCGATGACATCTGATGTAGTTTCCTGTGACAGTTCTTTGACATCAATAAACTTTGAGAAGTAGTCAACTAGAAGCACATACTTTTTCCCCTCAAAGTTAAACAGATCACATCCAACCATGCTATATGGAAGGTTTGGTGTCTTGGTAGGCATTAGCGGTTCTGACACATTTTGATTCTGATGTTCAGCACACCTGCTATAATCCCTAACTGTCACTTTAATGTCTGCATTCATGCCTGGCCAAAACATGACTACTCTGGCTCTCTGCTTACACTTCACTATTCCTAAGTGAGTCTTGTGAATCAGATTCAGCATGTATTTACGTAAGCTTGGTGGCATGACAATTCTCAGACCTTTGTTCATGATACCATCCGAAGTTGATAATTGGTCTCTTGAATCCCAGTATGGCCTGACTTCAATTGGAGTCTTGCTTTTTGTGTCTGGCCAACCAGTCATTATTACTTCCCGAAGCATTGAAAGTTCCTTGCTTGTACATTCCTGAATTTAACTGTATTTCGAATCACTTACAGAGATCATATGGACTGAATCATCTGTAGATTCACATGTCTGTGTAATAGTTCGTTGTAGTAGTCCTAAGCATTCTACAGTGTCACCACTCAAAATATTCTCTTGGCAAATGTCTAGTACTTCAAACCTTGTTTTCATCTCTCGGGTATTATTCTTCAAAGGTAGCACCACTGCTCCTAAAGTCTTAATAACATGATTAGTGTAAGACTTGAGTGACTTTGCTGAATAACCAAGTTTTACTTTGTCTTTGAGCTTTTCAAACTCTGACTTGACAAGAATGTTACATCTTGCTCCATTGTCGATTCGGAAAACAAATGTCTTTCCATGTACGACCAGTTTTACAGTCCACTTGTCTTCAATGACATTGATGTTCTCAACTTTACCCTTCTTAGACTGGCTACTTGCAGTGCTAATAGGTACAATATTTTCATCACTGTGGCTGTCATCTTCTACTAGATTAACGATGCGTCTTTTTCTGCACATTTGATACCAGTGGTTTTTCTTCTTGCAGAAATTGCATGTGGTTCCTATTGCTGGACATTTTCCCTTTTCATGGTTCTTGCCGCATTTACTACATAACCTTTCTGAGTTGTCTTTAGACTTTTGCTTGAGTACATTGTGTGACTGTCTCTTGATTGCTAGAACTTCTTGGCCCCTAAACATTTTCACTTGGCTTTGCGACATCTCATATTGTTGTCCAATTTCTATAACCTTGCTAAGGGTCAACTTCTGTCCCTGATCAAGTAGTCTTAATTGTGCCTTTTCGTGTATGACTCCACTAATGATTAAATCAATTAGCATATCATCTGGGTTGTCATACTCACAATCCATAATGAGAAGCTTTAGGTCTTTAACAAAGTTATCAAAACTTTCTCCTATCTGCTTTCTCTGATGTGCTCTAAATCTAGACACTCTTTTATTTTGTCTTGGCCTTATGTAGTCTTCTATTTTCTTTAATAACAATTGCGGATCTCCCTCTTCACTATCAGTAATATTTAGAGTTTTGTAAACTTCACGGCCTTGTTGACCTATCCACATTCCCAGCCATCCGGGTTTTTGTTTACTATCGGCACTAGCTAATGGTCCTTTGAAACAAAAGCTCACCTGCTGTTGGAATCTTAAAAACTCTAGATACAGATCTTTAGTATTCCAATTCAAGATTGGTTGCTCAAAATTAAAAAAAGCCATTTTTAGATTACTAAAAACCTTTGTCTGGACAGCTTTTTAAGTTTTCTTCTGACACCATGTAGAATATTTGTAGTACACAAATAACAAACTAGTGTTTAAGAGGGAAGACATATTAGGAACTCCATTTATTACGTAAAACACAAGCGGTGCTGTACTGACGCGCTAGTGTGCAAATGTACATATAATACATATGTTACACTTTGCATTCTAAGTTAGATCTCTAAAGAAGACTTTTTTTAAAGAAAATAATTTAGATCCAAAACAAAAGTAACCCCATGTCCAATCTGCAAGGCATTCTTAGTGTTATTATTGCTTTTACAATAAAAAGAGGATTTATTAATGCTTTAAAGTGAGTTAGAGTTGGTGGCATTCTAATATACGTGCCTTTGAGTTTGTGTGAAAATCTTGTGATCGTGTTGTTAAAGATATTTTATGAATATTAATTTGTGTTTCTATTATATTATATTAAAGGATTTAATTTCTTCAAAGCTATACACCACCTCTTAAGTTTCTCTAGCAAAGCTTATATCATCATACTTGTTAGAAAATACATTTAACCACAATATACCGATTCATAGTTTAATTTGTTATGATATTTTTTTTCCCAAATTTTTCAGCTTCCTTATATGACAAGAAGCAGTATACATGCATTGGTACGACAATTTTGAGAAATAAAAATTCAAGTAAATCATACACAGTAAAATATGCCAGTAAGTTATATCAGGTAGAAATAATATATGAAAAATATAAAGGTTTGAGATACCACAAGTGTAGACTGTTCTACACTCATATTGTTTTTTTTTGGTTTTTTTTTTACAGTACTATGTGACACTGTCACTTTCTGGCCATAAAAAAATAGCAAATTAGCATGCGTTTGTGTTGCAACTAATCAAATCTACATTCCCTGACAATGGGCTAAATTTCAATAATTGAAAATGTTATCTCAGCAATAGTTTTCCTGAAGCCATTGAAGGCATTGATGTTGTAGTAGACAATGCTTATATATCCTATATCTTCATTATTCTTTATAAATCCTATTGTGGGGAATAGAAATATTAGTGTAAGTGTCAATATTAAAAAGAGATAGTGATGTGTATTTTCATAGAATATACAATTTAGATTAGAATAACCTAAAAAGTTATTTGTATCTAAGCTAGTTAAGAGAGATTTGTTTGTCATTTTGATATTGTTAGCTGGTCAGGAGGCGCTTAGGGCCATTTTTATACAGCTAATCATTTATTGTATTCAGTAGGCCGATGTTAGCGCTACTGTGTGAGTTCATCTGTTACACCTCGACCAACGGCCAAGGGGCTAAGCTAGCCTAAGTGATCAAGGCCGCACTTTTACACTACTTAACTAGACTAGCTAAGCTAAAACTAATCTTTAATATAAAACAACAACTAAAATAAAACGACCAACTAAATTTATAAAAATAAACGCAAAGCTAAACAATTAATCAATCCTACTAAACCTCACTGATCAACAAACCAAATGAAACCACTATTACCACTACTACAAGACTTATAAACTAATGTGACTATTAACTACATCTAACCTCTACCTACTAACTACTTTATCTAAATACCACTCTAAACCTAAACTATAACTTTAATAAGGCTCAACAAAGCCAAAATTACAGAAACGGCTAACGGGCGCCGCCATCTTGTACACAAAAACTAAAATCAGGATAACTTGCCAAATTAGAGCAATTATCCGAACATTAAAATATATCAATAAAAAATACTATTCTAAAAAGCTTAAACGAATAACAAAAGATTTATAAAATAGATATTATAAGATAAAAGTATATTAATTACATTGATAATTAAGGATTGGATTTACCAAGCATGGGGGATGGTGACACTATTCAAATAAATGGACCTTCCGGTTCCACCCTGGACAATGGCTACTAACATTAGACCAAAATCTGACGCCGAACCAATCCGTTCAAATCCAGACTAATAAAACTAATCTAACAACAATCAAGATACAATTTCAACTAATTAAATAAAAATAAAGAGAAATAAAACATTTTACTACTTATAGGCGCCCCCAGCCGAAACTTAATTCGACACACGCACCACTAATTAGACTGACATGGGGTCGAGATCGAAAAGGAAGTAATTAATTAAAACCAGTCCCTTTATAGAGCCAGGTCAACTGGCCAGGTATTCTATCTAAACAATACTAAAAATTAGAGGCCAAAAATAAATATACAACCGCAGGTTGATACTCGTGGGTTACCATGAGTCGCGAACAATAGGAATGGTTCTGTGTGCTGAAGATTTTTTACGTTTTATAGCTGCCCCTTTGTTAAATGCACTGATGCATGTACCAATATATTTGATGTCCATGTGAGTTTTAAAGGTCAAGCTAGGGAATAATATAATTAACCAGGTCTCACACCTCATTAGCTAATGTATTAATCAAAGAACGACAGCAAAGTTCCATAATAAGGGAGCTGCAAATAAGTAGTTTACGATCATTGAACAGTATTAATATTCAATATTAAATAATTACTTAAATGTCATTATATGTAGAAATCATGTGATAATAAGTTAATGCATTATTAATTGTAAAAATTGAACACTCATTTCTGGTTGCATTGCCTGGTATCTCCAAATACTACAACACAGAGATTTAAGGCTCATATATAGCTCCTCCTTCGTGTACGAAGATGAGCACATTTCTCATTTCCTATGGACTCGAAGATGGCTGTGAAGTCCAATCCTCGCTTTGAAAAGCCGGCCGCATATGTGGCATGGGTGAGTTTTGTCAGTTGCAGATAGGCCTGTTTTTTCTCTCTGCTTTCTATTGGTTCGGCGCTCTATCGCACTGGCCACTCTACTTGCTTCAAATCTTGAGACTCCGAGACACACAGCTTCTCGCCATGCGGAGCGATCTAGAGCTAGTGCTTCCCAGCCATGAATGTCGATACCGCATTTCTTGAGGGAGCTCTTGAGGGTGTCTTTGTAGCGCTTGTATTGGCCGCCTTGGGAGCGCTTTCCTGTACATAACTCTCCATACAGAAGTCTCTTGGGAAGGCGATTTTCTGGCATGCGGACTACATGTCCCGCCCATCGTAGTTGGGACCTTTTTACTGTCGCATTAATACTGTGCATGTTGGACAGCTTTAAAATGTCTGTGTCTGGTATGTGGTCAGACCAACGCACCTTATGGATACTCCTTAGACAGCGTAGATGGAAGGAGTTAAGCTTTTTGGTGTGGCGGGAGTATAGAGTCCATGACTCTGATGCATATAGGAGTGACGGGAGAACAACAGCACTGTAGACTTTCAATTTTGTGGTTAAGCTGAGTCCTCTCCGTTTCCACACTTGTTCTTGAAGTCTGCCAAGAGCAACACTGGCACGAGCAATACGGAAGTCAACCTCATCATCTAGGTTGGCGCTTACTGATATGGTGCTTCCCAGATATACAAATTTTTTGACATTTGCTAGTTTCTGACCATCTATGAGGATGTCTGGTTCTGTGACAGCTTTATTTGGAGGAGGTTGATGCAGCACTTCTGTCTTTTTAACATTAATGGTGAGTCCAAAATTTGTGCAGGCATTTGCGAAGAGGGACAGGCTCTTTTGAAGGTCTTCTTCGTTTGCAGCGTTTAGGGCACAGTCATCTGCAAATAGCAGGTCTCTGATACAGTCGAAGTTTACCTTGGTCTTTGCCTTGAGTCTCTGAGCATTAAATAAGCTTGCATCGGTTCGATACCGTATGTCAACTCCAAAACTTTCTTTGCAGAAGGCATCTTTTAGCATGGCGGTGAACATTAAGCTGAAAAGTGTTGGAGCCAGCACACAGCCCTGATTCACGCCATTTGAGACAAGAAAAGGCTTGGAGTAATCTCCGTTGTCTTGGACTCTTGCTTGCATGTTTTCATGGAATTGGCGCACCATTGTTATGAATTGGTCAGGGCAGCCAAATTTGGACATGATCTGCCAAAGGCCTTCACGACTGACATTGTCAAAAGCTTTAGTCAGGTCTATGAAAGCAGTATAGAGATTTGAGTTTTGTTCTCTACATTTCTCTTGGAGTTGGCGGACTGCAAAGATCATATCAATCGTGCCTCTACCTTGCCTGACTTCCGGAAAGTCAATGTGGCTTCAGGCAAGGTAGAGGCACGATTAAGGCTCATACTATTCAAAAGTAAATCACGGCCCCAAGAGTGAGATAAAAATACTCCATCGAAACATGAAGCCTAACACCCTGCCTAAAACAAAGAATAATTTAGATTTAGATCAATGCCGCTAAATCACAAAACTTTTATGTACCAAAACCGTACCAAATTATCAACCTGATTAATACATTTATATATTTACGCTATGTTAATGGGGTAAACTGTGGGAAACAGAATCTACAACCAGAACGCCATCTCCACTAAACTATAATATGAGAACTAATCCTGACGTAACACAAAAACAATATTCTTACAAAAATACCAGCCCAATATCAACTACTTACTAAATCTAAAAACACAACTATTTAACAAGACATAATACTTCACATCCACCTGACATTCAATGGTTTGATTTTGTTATATTTAGTTAGTGAGAGCATGGAAATATACTAATGGAACACCAGCTTCGAGTTTTTTACAAAGCAAAAGAGAGTCGAAGTGCCGTCGCGCATCTTTTTTCGCGCATGGTGCAATGTGGAGAAATCCATGATGATGCCAAAGAAGAGATTTATTGCCGGAAGTCACTTGAATCGACCTTCATTGAGTGTAAAACTTTTGTTCACTCTATTTGATTAGATGTGTCAAAATTTCATCCATTTTCTGACTATCTGATATAATTGATACAATTTTCCCGAATAAGAGATCGTCACAAAAGTTGTTTTTTTCGATCACCCTATAAAATGACACTTTTTTCTAAAAAATAGGATCTAAATTCCGAAATTAGAATCTTTCAGTGTTTCTATGTATAGTTTATTTACACTAGATCTGGATGAAGACCTGTCTACCGTTCTGCTAATGCGTATTTGTTATGATATAAGACCTACTAACTTGCAAGAAAAAAAAAATTGGAGGCTTAATACGGTTTTGTCACTCCAAGCTACGCATTTCTACTCGTTTTTATTATTATTATTATTCTCGAAAGAACTATAGGCACACGGTGAAACACGTCTCGTGGGAAACAAAGAAAATGTTTATATCTGTAATGTTGTAAATAAAATGACAAAAAAAAAAACTATAATAATAATCTAAAATCAAATAGGCCTAGATTTAGATTTTATTGGACAATTGATATAAAATAAGAATAAATAATAATAATATGATACAGATCTAAATAAACACATTACTATTGGAGTCATTCTTAGTCTTCAATAAATCATATTCGAATTACTTTATTATCAACTGGGTATTTTTTATTGCCAAAATATAATGTATTGTATATACATTTATCAAAAACAATAACCAGAAATGAAACGTTTGACGCAACAAGATCTAATAAAGATTCTAGTTCTATATCCAGGAAGCTATTTCTCCAATTTAGTTTTCTAGTTTAATTCTAGTTTCTACTCATCTAGATGTCCAGACCAGTAGATCTAAATCTAGCCAGGGTCTTTGTCATGGAATAGGTCTATAAACCCACAGCCACCTACGTTTCTGATCACGATATCGGATATTACAGATACTGATAGAGATACTCTAGTGACCTAGTCTAGACTCTACTAGGACTACTGTACAGTCTCTACTTCTAGATCTAGATCACAGTAAATTTGTCTAAATAATTCGAATAATCAGTCACTAATTTGACTAATCTTTAAGTCTTTTTTTTTAAATGGCAAGTGTTATTGATGACTTCTGACTTGTACACAGGTTGCAGAAATTTTCGCTTTTATTTTGATGACATGTTACGGTATCAATTATATTTAAATAAACGCAAGTACCTAGTGGAACAGAGAGAAGAACCATTTAATATAAAGCAAAGAAATAAGATGTTTATAATCCATCAAACTCACAAGGGACTTGTGTCATTCGTGATGGCAGTTACAGAAGCTACAAACTATGCTACAAAAATGATTGCCTTGTCTTATAGCTCGAAGACTTAACATAATATGCTGTGACCTATATATTTTGCCACACCAAGCACAGGCATAACCATTGTCTGCCAGTGGTAGAATGTTTTTTCTTTTTTTGTCCGTCTACCCTCTGCAATTAATTTTTTTTTTGATGTATACCACACCTTTTAAAGAAGTGACCTCCAGCTGTCTAGTTCTGAAGCAGTATGCAACCAGGTGCTATCTTCTCTGTCAGTTGAAGCAATAAAATTGAATGAAAATTCATGTTAAGCAATTAGGTTTTTCCTATCGGACGGCTATTTCGGAAGGTATAGGTGTATAAAATGAAACTCCAAATATCTGGACTTCCAGTTACCAAGAAAATAAGCTTAGGTTTCAAAGAGACAACACTGACATATCAGCTCAGATGATCAGTAAAATAAATAGCCACTTCAATTGCAGTCCACAAGATAAAAAGAAGCAATAGTGGCTTTAATAGAGTTGATGATATTTAATTTACTTTTATTTTTTATCTCATTTGCTAGTATTACTATTTCATTGTTTTTTTTATTGTCAAATAGCCTAAGTATATGTACTAGTTGAACTCAAGGATGAAACTCCAATTTGATTAAAAATAATAATTAAATTGTGTGTAGTCTATATACAAATTTTTAAAAGAGATCAAAGCTTAGCTTACTTTACTATAAACTATGATTTTGTGTTCTGACACTACTGTAAATAAATGATAATTTATTTAAAGAATGCAAAGTTCGAAATTCTGTTCTGATGAAACAAAATATTAAAAACAACTAAAGTAGATGTTTATGATTCCTTTTCAAAGTTTATTATACATTTTGTATTTATTTTAAAATAATTTATGTATTAAAATTTCATTGTTCATTAACAAATTCAATACATAATTAGCTCTCAATTCACACAGATCACAGCCCATCACTTAAATGTATTTACTGTCAATTCTACAGACTATTCATTTCAAAATGTTGCTTTAAATTGTTATATGACATATACTAAAGTAATGATATCTATCTCACATTAATGTAGCAGCTGAAATAATGACTAATTTTCATTCACTAACTTGTACTGTCATTTATTATCAGACGTGTTAAAAATAATGACCTGTATATATAATTGATTAAGCATGAGCATCAACAAATCTTTAACAATAATTGTCTACAGAAAAACGTTATTCTTATCCAAACAATATACATTTACAATGTATTTAAACAAGCTAATTTATACAAATCTGTATGGCATAAAGATTATAGCATATTTTGAGCATTGCATGAATACCGATTTACAGTATAAAGAACATATGAGAATAGTGGACATATTTTTAAAATATCCAGGGTAAAAAAAAAACTAATATGATTCAATAAAATTGAAGCATTAGCCAAATATTAAAAAATTCACTCTATGTGAACTCTATGCTTGAAAAAAAAAATTTTGAAATTATTTTTAAAAAAATAATTTTATGGTTTTATGGAATGATAGCAGCAATTATTTAACAATTTCATGATTATCCTTCATTTCAATATACTTATAAGTCAGTAAGTTTTGCAAAAGGCACTAAGAATATTTAATTAATTAATTA
>JADKLZ010003407.1:16571-34805 GCA_021533235.1 Biomphalaria straminea | reverse complement strand
GATTCTATAATTAAATCTTAATAATAATTTTTGTAAATGTCATCTGAAATATTAAATATAGATCAGTTGATTTAGTATTTTAGCTAATAAAAGTGGGAAGTGGGAAGTGGGAAGCGTGGTCGAGAGGCTAAGTGCGGCTTGAGCTTGGCTACCTAGAAGGGGGCTCGAGGTTCGACACCCGACTCGGGCAGAGTTGTGTTTACTGAGCGCCCAAAGGCAGCACGGGAAACCAATTCCTAGATACCCCCTCCCCCCCACCGGTCCACAAATGAGATTGGACCAAAGCGCTCTGAGCATGCTATAAGCATGAAAGTAGCGCTATATAAAAGCTATAATAATAATAATAAAATAGTTTTATAATTTAAATCTAAACTGAATCTAGATCTAGAACTAATTATTATAGAAGACTAGTTGTCAAGATTTGACTACACTATGGTTATGCACATTATGTAAGTAGATAGATCGAGAGACAGCTAGAAAACTAGACTCTTGCCTCGTTAGGCCTCTCAAATCAGCTAAAGACTTTTGAGACACTTTAGGAAGGTGAATTTAGATCTGATTCCAAGATCTACATATGTAATACATACACATGTTAGAGTCTAGTACATACTACATGTAGACTAGAGATGCAAGATTTAGTCTATAAGGCTGATCAATTAATATCAATCATTTTTAATTTTTTTAAAGTTACCAGTATATATATATAGGCCCTATATATTTGATTATGACTATAGACTGGTAGATCTATAACTATAAGTATAAAATTATAATCATTGCATTTTTCATTCACTGTCTGTATATTCGTGTGATGTGAAAGTGAAGTAGATAGACGATCAATAGATCTTTATCTTGAGTATTGTACACTAGTGTCTATATAATTATATGTGACTAGATCTAATCTATATAAATATACTTTAATATAGATCTATAAATATTCATATTGATCTCATTATTCTCATGTAATCATATGTAATGTATAGTAAGCCTGTATGGCTTTGGTCTCTCTAAGTCTAAGTAGTCTAAGTCGACTAAACTAAGACTAAGTATGGTATCTTATATCTTCCGTTATATAATAATAAATACAGACATTACTTGAAAAAAAGAAGATGGCCTAGATCTAAAAAAATAGAGTGGATCTTAAATTATGGCTTTTAGATCTATGGTTTATTTTATTTTAACTTGAAATAGATCTATACCTAGATCTAAGTCTAGGTGTTGTAGATCTAGATATAGATAACTAGATTCTATAGATTATGTTTCGGTTTTTAAAAAATGCGCATTCGAAATATAAAATACCCAGATTTAAGTATTAATAAACCCATTTTGGTAGGTCCGCGTTAATCATTTATTAGATCTATTAAAGTATGTCTATTAGCCTATAATTGATAATATTATTTAAAAAAATATATTATTATATAAAAGATCTAGTTATGAATATTTAGGCCTACTATAAACAGAATCAGACAAATGAATTTGTTACTTTTGTCAATCAACACTCTGGTTGGCAAAAAGGAGGACTCTTCAATACTGTGAAAATACGATAACTGCATGGGTTGGTTTGGTATTGTATTTTGTAAGACTAACTTTCAAAATTATCTTTCAGTAGAGATAACGAAAAAAAAGGGGTTGTCAGAAGAAAAGCTGGCTGAACAACGCAAATAATGGACCAGCCTCTCTCTCTTGATATCTTGTTAAGAACAACTGGTGACCTGGAAAAGTGGAGGATTTGGTTACGCGGGACAGATGATAATGATGACATACATAAAAGAAAATTCCAGATTTTGTGTAAAATACCCAAATGTGGAAGTACTGAAAACAGCTTTTTTAATGGGGTGGCCTTAAAAAAATAACTTTTGTGACGATCCCTTATTCGGGAAAATTTTATATATTACAAAACATTGTAATAAAATGGATGAAGTTTTTAGAGATCTAATCAAATTAAGCGTAGGAAAGTTTTACTCTCATTGCAGGCCATTCTTGGTGACTGGCAGAGTAAATTTCTTCTTTGGCATCATCATGATTTTCTCCACATTGCACCATGCGCTAAAAAAGATGCGCGACGGCACTCCGCTAGTAAAAACTAGGAGCTGGTGTTCCATTAGTATAGTTCCATGGTTAGAGCTGTTAAAGCAAGACAAGCAAGAACTTGTAAGGAAAAGTGAGATTTCGTAAAGAGAGAATTAGTAGAGAAAGTTGGACACTTAAAACGTGTGCAGTAGAAATGTACTTTTATTAATTAACAAAAGCTTTTCAAAAAGTTATACTTGTTTTTGATCTTGTTTGAATAATTGAAAAAAATCGAAAACCTCTAAAAGTCCAAAGCTAACAAAACAATATGCCACAATGTGCAAACGTGCTTTACTGTGCTGTTATACCTTTTTGTAAAGCTGTATTTCTTTGTTTATGTGCTTAATGTTTCTGCAATAAAATGCCTGTAACATTAAATTAAATACATTTTTTTGCTGTACTGGTATATGGAAAAATATTCGAACGTTTATTGTTTACTGTATCTTATATATTATTTTAATTAGTTGTAACAGTTTTAACGTATTAACATATTTTTATCACAATTTCAGAAGGACCTACAAAATGCTTTATGAAACTTGAAGATACGTCACAAACAGTTTGGAACATGTGTAGAACTGCATTCATTACTTTTACAACTTCTTGTCAAGCCAACCTTAGTGATTTTGTTCCAGGAATACAAGCTCAAATTGGTCTCAACTCTGTTTACGGACAACCTTTAGAAGTAAAAAATGTATCAAATCTGTATCAAATTCAAAATGTGATAAATATAACAAATTCAGGGAGACATGTCATTGGATGCCAAGTACAGAATATTTATTTTAATGATCTGAGTGCCACTTGCAGTTTACAAGCCTTAGAAGTTATGGGTAATAAATTGTTACTAACAACAGTTTTTACTAATAGGGTTGCACCTGAACTGAGACCTGAATTTGGCTCTGGACAGATATCCAGCCATTTTTACATAGCTTATATGTCACTCTGTCTTTTTAAAAGTTTGTACACATTATTTCATCAACACCAAATTTTAAATCAATCTAAATTTTCCACAATTATTTCTTTTACCCGACAAAACAAAATTCAAATCAATTTAAAAAGTAACCAATTAATTAACTATTGGTAATTAATTTTTAAAAATATCAAGCAAGTGAACTAAATTGTACTTAATTAATGTCACTAGTAGATCTTAAACTTTTGATTGCGGAGGGCGATTTTTTTTCAAACCCTAATGCCAAGTAAACCCTAACCCTTTATATAAACAAACACACATTATAAATGTACAGCATATATAAATAAATAAATAAATATTGTTACGAATCTCACTATCCAGGCTCTCTGCAAACTGCACCATACACCACCAACTGAAAGAACTTGACAACTCCGAGCTCCAAAGTAACGTAAACGTTTAATGTCAATAAAGAACAGCCAATATAGTACAATTGGCAACACGTATCACAGACTGTACAATTATCTCTCCGATAGCACCGTATCGCCGTATCAACTCTTGCACTGGTCTCTCTGTCTCGTCTCGAACTTGTACTGAACTGTCGTAACGAACCGTAGATCGGGAAGTTGTGACTCACTCGTCTCTGATACCTGCGCTCCTTATATAGGGTCCCTGCTGGCCTTCTCGAACCGGACAGAACGCCCCTCGACATTTCTAGGTGGTCAGATGACTATAATTCTCGTGACGCTCCTGAGCTCTGTTCACCCCGCCGATGTTTCGCGAACCGGCTCGTCTAGGTTGACCGTTATAACTCGTCACGCTTGAACGCTCGTCTGGCCTGGGGCGATTTGTGTCGGCTGACTACACACACAAATTACCCCCCCCCCTTCCATCTGAGCCACAACCAGGTTTATAATAATAATAGGCTTGTCTTCGAGTCCGAAGATTAGTGAGGAATACAGTGTTTCCCGTGGCTGTGCAGTCCCAGCTGTGACCTACATATTTTGCCACATCCAGGGCAAGCAAAATCATTGTAGGTTTATAACAATATATACTTATATAGTTTCACCTTCGTGATCGAAGATGAGCACATTTCTCATTTCTATGGACTCGAAGCTGACTGTACAGTTTAATCTACGCTTTAAAAAGCCTGCCGCATACGTGGCATGGGTGGGTTTGGTCATTTGCAGATAGGCCTGCTTCTTCTCTCAGATTTTTGTTTGTTCAATGCTTTTTCAACCTGGCTATTCTTCATGCCTCAATTTTAAGACTCCGAGACTCACAGCTTCTCGCCATTGTTTCCCAGCTGTGAATGTCGATATTGCATTCCTTGAAGAACTCTTGAGAGTTTCCTTGAAGCGCGTGTATTGACCTCCATGGGAGCGCTTTCCTGCAAAGAACTACTTGTACAGTAGTCGTTTGGGAAGGCAATTGTCTGGCCTGTGGATTACATGTCCCGCCCATCGAAGTTTACTGTAGCTTTGATACTGTTGGACAGCTTTAAGATTTCCGTGTCTGGTATGTGGTTGGATCAACGCACCTTATGGATACTCCTAAGCGTATGTTGAAGGACTTAGGGAATGCGGTTCAGAGCCACAGAACGGGGAATCATCATCAGCCTTATCTGGAGGACATTCTGGTGGGGCAGGCTGGTAAAACTCCTCGTGCAAAGGTCCCTTGCCTTCGGCTTCAGGCTCCATTCGCCTTTTTTCACAACCACGAGGGCCTCTTTCTATCATCTTAGCAGCGGGCCAATTGTCTGTTGGTTTCAGACCTTGACGATGACTTTTATTGTGCAAATGTCCATTAACTTCAATGTCAGGCTTCATTGGATTCTCTTGACCACCATCAGGACTCTCCTCTCCAGTCTTGGGATCTTGGCAAACATCAATAGGGTCTAACCTTCGTAGTCAACTTTCAACTTGCAAACGTCCCACAGCAACAGGCTTAGAGGCAGACTTAGCGCTCTCTTGATTTGTCTTGCTGTTTGAGGTGCTCGTATCAGATACGTCTGCAGCACCTGCTTCTGATGGACTATATGCAGCTTCTCTTGTCTCTTCGTCTGACTCGCCAGGTCTGTACTCCGTGCTTTCGGATTCACAGGCAGCACCACGTTCATCAGCATCGCCATTGTTACTGCTTATTGCTTCACAGCTTTAGGTGGGTAGTAGCTCATTGTCCAACTGTGACAAGTAGATCAAAGATGGTGGCCGTATAGGTGTCTAGGGGAATTAGATATTTTGAGGACCTTAACTTGCACATAAGGACTACAGGCACAATGTTATGAATGCAGGCAACAAATACTTTTTATGCAAAACATGTACAGTTTAATAATAAGAATGAAAATAAGTATAAGGTAACAAGCTGTACAGTATTAGGGCGGGGCCTAATTATTTTCATAAATGGGACTATCATCATAAGATATGAGAAACAAGTGGTCTGAATGTCATTGGGCTTTGTTGCTTAGCTTTGAGTCCTATGCTGCTCTGGCGAGACCGGCGTGACTGATGCTGAGTCGTCTGTGGGTGGGCTGGCTTGATCGGTCCTAGCGCACGGGACAGTCCAACTATACGTAGCTGCAGGGGCGGGTCTTCTGGCATGCGGTTGTTGGTCGGACTCTTCTGAGTAGTGAGTAAGGCTGGTATCTCCAGATCTGGTTTCAGCAGACTGGTATCAGCGTTACGAAGTTAGGGCTTCCAAGTAGGAGTAGCCTGTAATAAAAGCTGCAACGAGATTTGTAGATCGACTTAGCCACAATGA
The DNA here is from genome assembly GCA_021533235.1 of Biomphalaria straminea. Lineage (NCBI taxonomy): Eukaryota > Metazoa > Mollusca > Gastropoda > Planorbidae > Biomphalaria > Biomphalaria straminea. Next base: position 29,074 of record JADKLZ010003407.1, on the reverse strand, counting down.
TGACACTGGGAGGTAGACGCCTTTTCATGAAGGACATCTTCAGAATGTTTAAATAGAAACTATAATCTAGTTTCACAATAGTAAGGGGAGTTAATTAAATAAAATGTTACATCTCATCAGGGGGGACAATAACAATAGTAGTACTGAAGTCCCACGAGGGCGATAACACATAGTAAAGTAATAATGATGTAAAGAAACTATAACTTAGTTTCACAGTTATCCAAGGGAGCTAATACATGGTATTAATTGAAATAGTAGAAATTGTATTTCGTCAAGGGAGACTACAAGTAGCATTAAATTGTAAGACGCACCTTGTCACGGTCATATCATTACGAGCCGCTTGGATAGAGAGATGAAAGGGGAAGGGGGAGGAGGAATGGCTGATGGTCAGTGACCAAGTCGCTATTGTTTACATTTGGCCGTTGGGCACGAACAATAGAGCACGCTTGAATGGAGACAGGGCTCGTTCAAGGAACGTAATCTCTAGAAGTTGAAATTAAATACAAGGAGAAATAATTCATGTTTATTCTGAGCGCAGGGTCAGTGCGCCATTTAAAATCAAGGTGATCAACCGAGATAAGATAATGATATGATAAGACAAATAAGATAATGTTTACATGGTTTTACCTAAGTAATAAGTCTGGCCAATTGGCCGATAAAATAGAATATAGTACATAAATAATTACGGCATTCCTTGTCACGGAATGAGCGTAAAATATACTCGGTAATAAGACATGTTACATAAATATTATGATAGTTCCCGGTCAAGGAATTTATCAATAATAGTAATAAGCTCGTGGCGAGCGGTAAATTAATAGTAGCTAAAGAGCTAAATACATGTGGCAAGAATTGTTGTAAATTCTAGTCCAGATAAAGTGGATGACTTTGACTATTTAGTCGTACAAGTCATGATAATAAAAATAAAGTGACTACTTACATACTCCAAGATAAGAATTACACAAATATGTACACGAAATATAATGCACTAAATAAATGCACAAATATAAAATACACATAGTAAGAGGCCACTAAACACTTTATAAAAGCTTACCACCAGTCCAAGTTAGAAAAAGATATGAAATGAATATAGTGAGCGAAAGCTCGTAAAGCTCAAGACAGAGAAGTATATCCTTTCAGCTCCTCAGAATGAAAATGAGAATAAGACCATTCGCCATGTGTAGTTAAAGAGGCTAAGGTGGACAGGAAAAGGGATGGGCTAGCTATTACGCATATCCTGTCGCGTGGTCAAGGAGGCGGGGCTAACGGGGAAAACCATTTTTTCAAATGTGATAGACTGCCTGATTTGTTTAGACAAAGGATTTCCGCTTGACCTCGTGTAACGACAAGATAAGCAAACACGGGCCGCCTCGCGTCTAGATTGCCCGTCCACAGTCAAATATGGTCAACTCGCGGTTTTCCAAGATGGTCCGACGACCCCGATATTATCTAGGTGTCGATAGGACTCTTTGAAGTCAACCGCCCCTCCCGACAGGGGAGGGTGAGGGTGTGTCACCTGGTGAAAGTTGAGGAGGGGCGAATTCCGTCCTATATATATCAAAAGAGGTTTGATCAGATAAGAAAGGGGAGTTCACTCCTCTTGATAGATTTGCTAGACATGCCAGATTAAGAAATTACGTCGTGACATAGGTGCCTAGAGAAAAAGGGGGTGGTGGTAATAGGGCCTTTTGTTGTAGGTGTGCCAAATTTACGTGAATAAGATGGAACACTCAAATAAATTCATTAAATCCGTTTTGCCGAGTGATACCATAAGTGGGAGAAATTTATTTTCGTCACACCAACGATGGTGCAAATCCTTCATCTTTCAATTCTCCTTGGTCGTACATGATTTCTTCCACCACGTCCATTGTTCACACCACGGGGCTTGTCAATTCCTTCATTGAGGCACATATCTTTTTAAGCTCTGTACAGAACTCCTCGCTGTACCTCTTCCATGTCATTCTCATAGTTCAAGAACTATCGACCGTGCACCGAACCTTCTGTCGTGAACCCCTTTCTGAACCGTCTTGACTGTGACACCGCTCTTTACATAGGATCCCTGCTCGCCTTCTCGAACCCGACAGAACGCCGCTCAACGTTTCTGGGTGGTCAGATGACTATTAAACTCATGACGCTCCCGAGCTCTGTTCACGTCGCCGATCTTTCCCGAACCGTCACGTTGACACTAGACTCGACTGATCGTGGTAATTCGTCACGCTTGACTGATCGTCTAGCGCTGTCCTGGGGCGATTTGGGTCGGCTGACTACACACATACACCACAGCTGTGTCACCACCAGGTTTATAACAGTACGTTTGAAAGAATATTCTTTGATGTTTGTTAATAAAAGCTGATTAACTTCTATTTATAAATTAGTGTTAGATATTAAAACAATCTATATATTATTTCTCAAAGTAAATAGGTCAAACGTGCAACACAATGCAACAACAACAAGTAAATAGGGAAGATCCCATGGCGCACGCACCGCGGTGTGCATGGACCCAATCCGCACCGCACTATTTCATTCACAAAATAGCATAGACATAAAGAAATCAATAGACCGGGAAAAGGAAGTAACTTCGTGAAAACACATGTATATATATATCTACTATTGAATTACAAAAGATTTCAATAATTTCCGGAGATTTCCAGGACTTTTTCGTAGGTCTATATTTAATAACATTTCAGGAGATATCGCAGGGGCTCCTGGTAAATCAAGAGGCAGCGGGAAATCTGTTATATGTTATAAAATGGTTTAATTTAATAATTTATACATCTAAAATCTGTTCCTAGATCTAGATCTAGATCTAAAACTCGAATTCAACTCTAAGAAGATTATAGAACTTCTGTTCGCAAGTATAGTTTTATGCTTTAGCACATGAACATACTAATTATAGTCCATTTAATCAAATTAACATTCAAATTTGTTTTTCTTAAGCATTGTTACATGAGTGCAGCTATATTCTTAATATCGCGTAAATTAAGGTCAATTAGCCATTTTATAAATCTCCATTCATAGTATTTTTCATTCATGAATTCACGCATTTTTACTTATAACAAGCAAATGGGAAGATCCCATGGCGCAACATGGTGTGAATCGAATGGGAAATAATAGCCTATCCAAATCCGCACTATTTTCATTCACAAAATAGCATAGCATTTTTTTTTTACTTTAAAAAGATTTTAATAATGTCCGGAAATTTCCAGGACTTTTTCGACCGGCGGCATAGCATTTAATAACATTTCAGGAGATTTCCAGGGGGCTCCTGGTCAATCAAGAGGCCGCGGGAAATCTGTTATGTTTTATAAAATGGTTCAATTTAATAATTTATTCACTTAAAATTTAGCACGGGTCAAAAGAAAGTGCCGGACCCACTGTGGTCGCAAATGTTGCAGTGCCTAAGGCCTGCCCTGGAAAATAGCGACGTATGTTATGCCGCCGGTCGACTAGTAGCGTAAAAAAAAAAGAAGTAAAAAAATTATTAAATAGAAATATTCAATATGTGTGTTATTCAAAAGTTTTGGCAAAATTCTCAGAAATGCGAGATATTTGGAGACATAGAAGGCCGGTACCCAACTTTGGCTGGATATCCAGCCAAATCTGACTGGCGGAATATCAAAAAGTACTTTCCGGTGCACTATAATATTTTAAAATGATATAATGCATATTTAGTAAATTTAAAAATTAAGTTTTTAATTTGTGTTAATTATAATTAAAGTTCTTGACATTGCATTTTTTTAAATAGCACCACCAGAAACACCACCAATCCTACAAATTAGAAATCATACAGTTGGAATATATGAGAACGAAGTTTATTATATAGAATGTAAAGCGCCAGGAGGATTTCCTAATATATCTAACTTGACGTTATCCTGTGGAAACATTACAGAATCAACTCAGTTGGGAAACATATTTACATCTTTTATATCATTTTCAAGAAATATGACTAGAAAGAATTGTACATGTACAGCTCAACATATTACTGGATGTTATGAAAACAATATCAGCACAATGAAGACAAATATTTTATGTAGGTATTTTTTAAATACCTGTATGATAAACTGTCATAACTGAAAAATTAAGTTTTCATTCTCACAGAGAAATATTTGTCTATGTCTATTTGTCTAAACTACCCATTGCGGAATTGATCTGTTTGTCTTTTTCTATCTACCTATACATATGCAAACATGCATCTACTGTCTTTTTCTATCTATCTATACCACTGCAATCATGCATCTATCAATTTTCATCCATTCATCCTATCCATTATTAGGATTTTAATTTTAACAAATAGATCATTATCTTAAATTTTAAATTGTCAGTTTTAGTTAACATTTTAGTACATTCTAATTTCCACTAATTTATTTAATACATTGAGCTATTGTGAAAGATGAAGGAACTTTATCAGAACAATTGGCCAGAATTTCACGGTCATGGAGCAAAACGCAAATAAAATCTGGAAAGAAAAAACTAAGTCCACAACAATAAATCAGATTAATGCACCATCTTGTCGCGGCTATATTCTAATATGCTTGCGAATTTTGGACGCTGACTAGAAATCTCGAGAAAAGGTTTCTAGCAATGAAACTAAGATGCTACAGAAATATTTTTAGTATCACTTACAAAGACCGTATCACATGGTGAAATTATAAACATGATTGGTCCCTAAGATAACCTGCTAGCCACTGTCGAAAAATGCACACTTAAACTCTATGGTCACATTACAAGGTCCTCAGGGCTCGCAAAAACCTTTCTTCAGGGAAGAGTAAATGGACAGATGCAGACAGAGAAAGTGATAGGGAAAAAAACTCATACAAGAATGGACAGGCGTTTCTCAAAATGAAATTTTAAGTCAGGTTAATGGTGGTTGTAGTGGGGACAGCTAGTGTTTTGTGGTACTGAACATTGTAGCCGCTCAATCTGGGCTGCCAGCTCCTCCACTTATCTCCGATCCTGATTTCACTGCATGTGATTTTGACTTTTGACGCGGTGCGACTGTGACGGGTTTAGGCTTGTTTGATGTTTAGGGGAAGATTTTTTAAGTTTTCACACACTGACCCATCAGCAGATAAATCGGGAGCAGACACGCAACGAGACACGACAAGCAATGAAAGAGAGACACAAACGTTTGAAATAAAAGAATTTACATAAATATTTATTTGAATAAAAGAGGGAGGGTTTGCAGCTAACTGTAATCAATACTATATTTTATCATCACTCTTGCACTTAATGAGAGAAAATGTCACTTTGTCCTCGGTACTTAGCTGGTTGTCCAGCTTAGATCGCAGCTGGCTGTATCCTGGCTGGGGGTGGCGATCAAGCTGGTAGAAGGACGCCGATGATATAGTCCTTGTAGAGTTTCAGTCCAAAGTTCTGATATTTGTATTGGGCACCGTGAAGAAGGTGGCCGGCTACCGTGGGCAAAAGGGTACTGCGGGCAGAGCTGATCTGCCCTTGGCAGCGTAGTTAGCAGGGTATGTCCAGTGAGTTGCGGAGGTTTGGCAAAGCTATGACGTCTCGCACAGAACGGGATTTATAGGGACGTCGTACCTAATAGGCTGATAGGTGGGCTATCAAATAGGCAGGCAAGTTGAGCTGATAGACAAGTAGTTACCCATAGCGATGAAGAGCACTAAATAGATAGGTGATACTCGTATTTGTAAATAAAATAGATTACGTGCACGAGTACCTTGTGAGAAAAATTACTGTTGCGAGCTCGACACATGAACATCACATCACATATTTTGACAAGGTTTCAACAGGAACAAAGACTGAAATGAATAAGTCTACTCAAGATTTAATTTTTTTTCATTTACAAGGGACTCAAGTCGGTAGTGGGAGAGCCCAAGCGTATATCTAAGCTACTGTTGCGTGCCTATTCACGGTGTTGCAAGTTAAACTGTCACGAATCAAACCACCAACGAAGGCCGAACAAGTAATATAGTAAGTCGACAATGCTTCAACGATAAATCAACTTTAATACTTAAGAAGGGAACCGTCGTTGTCTGTTTCGTAGCCTTACTTCTAAATCAACGTCTTGTCTCTTGAGTCGACTTAAAGAGTTCTTGTTTTTAATCTCCCTATTCATCACTTCCGTCACTAATGAAAACTTATCCCTTAATTATCCCCGAAATAAACCTACGCTCTAATCATGTTATAACAACTCCTCCCCCTCCCGCTAAAAAAAAATTGTCAGTCAATTTTTTTTCTACAGTCTTAGTCTTATAATGAGCAAGGGCCAAAAAGTATGGGGAAACATAAAAACAACAACTTGAGTCTTGACTTCGGTTCAGCTACAATGTCCAAAATCAAGTTTTTTTCCACCCATACTTCACTACGGTGTGATACTGTCCAATGTGGTGTCCAGTAGGTGACCATAAACGGTATACATAGTTCATGCTGACACCATAGGTGTGTCAAGTTGTCGATGTCACAACATGTTCCCGCGGTTCTCGCACGTCAGGACAGACATTTTCCTGGTATGACAAATGGACATGTATCACCACTTGTTCACCACTATTTACCTAACGTTCGACGGGCCTTAATAAGTGTATTTATTCCTTTCTCCACTTACTAGTCCCAAATCGACCTAGCTCTTTCCTGATGAATTATTGTGATCACATAAACTAAGTGAAACCACAAACTTACTTGTTCCGTGATAAAAAAATACCTCGTCGCCTTATCAATGCCCTTTCTAATCGTACACTTACGTATCCAATTCATACATACTACAAAATAGATAGTTACCAACAAAACCAAAAAAAAAAAAAACAATTCCAAAGTTAAATAAATACTATATCCACTATTTGCAAATAACTAGTGCCCTCTTATACCCATCTAGTAGTGACTACTAGACCAAATAATTTGTTACAACATTAACAATGAACTACTTGAACTAACAGATATTTACATAGTTATGTACAAACTATGGTCGTATAGCGTTATGTTTCATTGGCTATCTGTACGACCCATGGCCGAACAATGATATAGTAAGTCGACGCTGCTTCAACAATAAAATGAACTTTAATGTTCAAGAAGGGTCGTTGTCGTTCGATTATAGTGTATTGTCTTGTATCTCAAAAAGCGTCTTGTTTGTTGTTAGCGTCAATCTCTTCTCATCGTTTTTAATCTAACCTATCGTCACTTCCGTCACTAATGAAAAACTTATCTGATGGGCTTTTAAAATGCAGAAGACTTTGTGATCTCCAAGTATAAGGCAGGATACCTACGAGTTCCACTGAGGCCCTACATTTCTAACCCTATGAGGTGCTTCAAGTGCCAGGGTTATGGACACGGCGCGGCAGTCTGTAAGAGTAACGCTTACAGCAGGAATGTTAAGGATGCAGAAAGAGCATCAGGTGGAGTCTGCATCCTTGTGAAGGTCAACATACCCCATGAGAGGGTAGAATTACAGACCACACTACAGGCCGTAGAAGCTAGGATAACTTTACACAAGGTTATCACTTGCTGCAATCTGTATCTACCACCAGGCGCTCCATTAGACCCAGCAAGTATGGAGGACCTTATGAGGCAGCTCCCTCGGCCTTATATTATTCTTGGGGATTACAATGCCTATAACACAATGTGGGGATCCATCAGTACTGACACAAGAGGTCGTATGCTGCTGCTGTATCGAAGTCTAATCCGATCCAAGCTGGATTATGGATCCATAATATATGGAGCAGCAAGGAAGTCTTATATAAAAATACTGGAACCAATTCAAAATGCTGCCCTTCGTCTCTGTCTCGGCGCGTTCCGCACGTCACCAATTCCAAGTGTACATGTGGAGGCTGGAGAGCTCCCCATGGACATAAGGATGAAAAAGCTTGCAATGCAGTACATAGTAAAACTAAAATCTAACCCCACGAACCCTGTTTTTGGCCCCGTATTCAATTCCATAAATGTTAAACTATACATTCGAAGGCCTAACGTCATACAGTCGTTGGGGCTTCGAATGAGAGAATCTGTCCAAAATTTAACTTCACCCATTGACCAAATTTCTAAAATAGAAACCCCACCAAATCCTCCTTGGCTAACTAATAAACCCAAATTAAATTTATACCTCCTTAATTTCAAAAAAGAAAACACAGACCCAACCCTATTACAAGTCCACTTTAGGGAACTGCAGGAGAGCTACGGAGATTGTGGCAACATCTACACTGACGGATCCAAAATGTATGGAAAGGTCGCGTGTACCTGCTCCTTCCGTAACAAAACAATCTTCCGTAGACTCCCTGATGGATGCTCCATCTTTACGGCCGAATTGCATGCACTGTCGCTTGCACTTATGGCCGTTAAAGCATCAGAAAGGAGAAAATTTATAATCTGCTCCGACTCCAAATCTGCATTGCAAGCTTTGGAGCGGATGAAGACTGACATTCCATTGGTATATACTTGCCTAAAGCTGTTAGGCCAAATAACAGCCAGCCATAGGGATGTCACCTTCATCTGGGTCCCCTCCCATGTAAACATAGAGGGAAACGAAGCCGCAGACAGAGAAGCAAAGAAAGCCCTAAACCAAACAGTGTCAGGAACCCAAATTCCCTACTCGGACCTGAGACAAAGTATTGCCACTGCCACCTATCAAGAGTGGCAGGACCGATGGGAGGCTGAGAATTACAACAAACTCAGGCACATCGTGGAGGATGTCTGGTGGCGGCCCATATCTAAGGGTCTGACAAGGCGTGGTAGCACGACCATGTCTAGACTTAGGATTGGCCACACCTACATCACACACTCTTTCGTGATGAAGAGAGAGGGGCCACCACTTTGTGAGCATTGTGATTCTCGCCTCACAGTTGTACATATCCTCATTGACTGCACCAGATACCAGGATGTCAGGGAGAAGGTTTTTTTACAAGCCACTGACCTACAAATACTGTTTGATAGTGTCGACCCTGGGAAGATACTGGGCTTTACCCGGGAGGTGGGGCTGTCTGCAAGGATATGATTCGTGAGTCTGTAGTTACGTACTATTTACACTAGATTTTTATCAAATATTTAAAATTTTACCTGTACTGTTTTAACTGTAAATAGACCTTGATTTTAATAATCCAATTGTATGGACTTTGACCCCTGTTTTTATAGAGGGAGAGTGGTCCTTAAGGGACTGCGGGCCTATACTGTGCCGATGTGCCTAAAACTAAAACTAACTAACTAACTAACTCATATTTTAGTAAGATCTTGTACAATGTAGACCATTTTTCTTTGTTTTGTTTTTGAGAGAGTTATACTTAACTCTACAAGAGTTTTTACGACTATTACACTTCATTTTAGTGACGACTTTTTTGTGTAAGAAAAAAGGTCCGCGATAGAGACGTCTCACTTAACACGAAGATGATCTATAAACAGATCATGCCCACTACATACGTATACGACATTGAACGCACATTTTATGACGACACAGACTGTAGGGCTAGAGGTTAAGTATAGAAAATCAGTTACCGCTAGACTTTCAAGGGGATTAGACATCTTTTATCGATCGACTAGACTGTGGCCCATTTTGTAAATAAATATTCTGTTAAAGTTTATCTCGAAGTCAACTTAGTTATTTAAGTTTTGTTCCTGTGAATATTTGTTCTTGTGATGGTCGCCATCGAAATCGCACATAATAATTTAATCGATACCAATTATACTCAAATGCTTAGTATACGGAAGCAACTTATAAATACTTCAGTTACAACTAATTTAATGCAACAAAGTACCATTACAAAGTGGCCATTACAGCTGCGTTTGCAGGTTGAGCATATAAAATCACCTGGCGGAGCTGCATTTTCAGCCTTATTTCTACTTCTGTTGTGTATGGCATCTGCAATCTGAGACCCTTCTCTTGTGCTCTCTTTCCATGCGGATCTATCCAGTGCTACTTTTCCTCAGCTGCTAGTGTCGATTTTAAATAGCTTCATATCACATTTGCACACATCTGTTTATCTAAAAAGTGGGCGACCAGCGGCTCTCCTGCCTTCAATAAGATCGCCATACAGTATATCTTGTGGAAGTCTACCTACTGGCAATCTGCTAACGTGGTCGAGCCAGCCAAGGCGTCTGCTGCTGATTATAGAGCGGATGTCCTGGCACCCTGCTCTTTGTAGCACGTCCTCATTTGTTATCTTATCTTTCCACCTTATTTTAAAGATCCGCCTTAGGCATCGGAGGTGGTATACATTCAGCTTTTTTTCCTGCCATGAGTAGGTTGACCATGTTTCACTTCCGTATAGCAAAGTGCTCATAACGCAGGTCCGGTGGACTAAGGCCTTAGTGTTGATAGTCAGCAATATGTTGTCCCACACTCTTTTCTGCAACCTTGACATGGTGCCCATTGCTTTGGCTATCATATTGTTGATGTCTTTATATAGTAGAGCATCGTTGGATATGATGGAGCCAAGATAGCAAAAGTGATCAACAATTTCAAGTGGTTGACCATTAATGTTAACTTGAAGAGCAGCATTAGTGTTTTGGACCAGTATCTTGGTCTTGCTTTGACTAATATTTAAGCCGAACGTCTGGCACGCAGCAGATAGTTTGTCAACCAGGGTCTGGAGCTGAATATCAGAGTCAGCTATAATAGCTGCATCATCAGCATACAAGAGTTCCCTAATAAGTATGGTCCTAATCTTGGTTTTTGCCCGCAGCCTTGATATATTGAATAGTTTTCCAAAGGATCTTGTGTGGAGATATACACCTTCGTTGCTGTCATTGAAAGCATAGTGTAGTAAACAAGAGAAGAATATGCTAAACAGAGTAGATGCGTGCACACATCCCTGCTTGACACCACTGCTAACCTCAAAAGGTGCTGATTGGTATCCATTATATTTCACAATGTATTTCGTTTCCTCGTGAAAACATTCAATGAACTTCAGTAGTTTGGGAGGCAACCTAATTTCCTCAGGAGCTTGAAAAGGCCACTTCTGCTGACCATGTCAAAGGCTTTAGTCAGATCAACAAAAACAATGTAAAGGGGTCTATCGCTCTCTCTGAATTTTTCCTGTAGTAGTCGAAGAGAGGATATCATGTCTACGGTGGATCGGCCACTCTTGATACCGCACTGAGATACTGTGTAGACTCTAGAACCTATCACTTGCAGCTTAGATAGTGCCACTCTAGCAAAGATTTTCCCAACTATGCTGAGGAGAGAGATACCCCTATAATTGTTGCAGTCACTCCGATCCCCTTTGTTCTTGTATAGTGTGACTATATTTGCGTCACGCATGTCCTGTGGGACATCAAGGGTTGGTGTATAAGCACAGATTATATTAATTTTGCCTTGTGGTGATGCAAAGTTTAAGTGTGCTACTCTTTCATTGCCTAAGGGGAAAATCTCAATGCAGCGAACGAGACTGTTTCTTATTACAAATCTGACGCCATGAATTCTGGGGCTTTGCTCTAGTTTTCCTTGCCAGTAGAATGTATAATTGCTTTCTGTAAGAGATCCACTGTCTGCCAGTCTGGCTTCTTGCAGGCAGGCTACATCAATGCTTAGTATGCTCAGTTCTCTGTCGATTATAGCTGTTAGGCGCATGTCGGTAACGAATTCAGGGTCAGTATTGAAGGCAGGACACATTGTCCGTATGTTCCAGCTTGCAAAACGCATTATTATTAAGGGTTTTCTGTTGATTGTAATTGCAGTTGCGGGTTTGCAGTTTTTTTTTTTGATTTTGTCTTAGCACCAAGCACCTAGTGGTGCGGCAAGCTGTGGCGGGATATCACTTTATTGTCCGAGGGCTGCTCGGCTTAAGGCAGGAAGTAGCTATCCAGTGAGGCTAGATAGACCCTCCTATCGTCAAGAGAGGTCTCTGGCGTTCCAGCTTACGCCAATCAGCTAGGAACTTTATCACCGGTAACTACCACTCCCCGTGTTTTTTCAGAGACATTTCTGTCAGAGATGGAGTGACCTCTCCATTGCTGGGAGAAAGCCTGGGCGTAAATTTGCGGGTGCTGTGTTGCCCACACGTCAAGACTCGCCTCTCTTCCATACTGACCGAGTCCAAAGGGATGGCAAGCCAACACAATTTGGGGTCAGGTAGATGCAGGCGTTTGCCAGAGAGCAATAGTCGTACTACTGTCCCCCCGCCTACGGGGCTCCAGGACCGGATTTTCTGTTAGGATTTACTCCCTTAGCCCTAGTCCTTACAGAGACATACACAAGGTAGTGCGTCTATTAACCTAAAGCTAGGGATTTGGTTTGTGGGCAGCAGGGCGTGTCCGCACAACGACGGGACATGCCTGCCTCACATCTTGGGACCAAACCTTCTCTCAGACCCTTGCAGATTAGCCTGAGGCTACATAGCCTTAGTTTCCATCTATCACCACGAGGAGGTACTGCATAGGACTTGCTGTGGAGGGCTATATACTGGCAAGAGATACTTACAAAATTGCTCCCCTTTCACAAAAGCTAGGCAGCGGCGGCAGCAAATTAAGCTACCATACTAGACGCTTCACACAGCCTTTGGACAGACTAGTCCAAATACGGGGATATACAAGACTACATACATACATACATACATACA
>JADKLZ010003407.1:0-16471 GCA_021533235.1 Biomphalaria straminea | reverse complement strand
CATACATACATACTTACTTACATTCATACATACATACGTACATACGCCTTACATTCGACTTTATAATATAGATGGTCTAGTTAAGAAGAATTACAATCCATGAGAAAAAAGGGAGGGGAGATGTACAAATGATTTAAGGTTTTATGATCATCACTGGGATGTTTCTCATGAAACTCGAGTATGGTTTGCTTATTCGGCTGTCTCTCACGTATCTGTAACTAATATACTCTATCGAGGTGAGATGAGTTAAGTCTCCGATGTGCTGGTTTCCAGTTGGTTGACGTCCTGCGGGTAGGCAGGCGCTGATGTGCTGAACAGGAGGATACCACGCGGTGGGCTTATTCTTACGATAGGTGCATACCGGTCTCATGACTCCAGCCTGGTCGGGGATGATGAGTGATTCACCCTCAACTGGAATGTGTGGAGAGCTGCTGAGATGTGTCTTCAGACAGCAAAACACGCCAACCCTTATAGTTGATACTCAATATACTAACATAAAATTAGTAATTTATAAGCTTATTGCTCCTTAAATTGTTTCTTGTAATGAAATGGGTTTAGTAAAAAAAAAAAACAAGTAATTTAATAAATTATACACATGAATCTAATTGATAATCAGGTCTACAAGTAGATTAGGCTTTTTATCTTTAATAACAAGACTATTTTTAAAGTGTTTAGTCATCGACTTTGTTATCATGACGTTCATATTTCTTAGATTCTAGATTTACATAAAGTCACAATTAGATATATAAAAAATAATTATTTCGGTAAACCATCTATTTCTTATAGCAACTTTCATATATATCAAAGTAAGTAGGCTTATAAACCTTAAGTGTTACATAAATGGACATCCTTGGTAGGAGCGTCTCCCTCAGACTAGCTAAGATACATGCTAATGATATCTTACTAGGTCTAATAACGTATATAACAATTATATTAATACAAAATGCATATATAAGTGTACAAGCAGGGAAATAAATGAAGAAGGAAACAGGGGAACCATTTTAAAAGGTTATAGCCCATGTGACCTTATAAGCCGCAGGGAAATGAGTCCACTGTTAAAAGCATATTTAGCATCAATCAATTAAAGAGGAATGTTCATAGAAATATACGCACGCAATATTAATAAGCAATTATAACATATACTCTTAGGCCACCGCGCCATTTTCTTCACCACGGCTTTCGAGTAACAGTTCAATAAGTGCATAGAAGATAAGCGTGTACAGGCAAGGAAATAATCTAGATGTAAGATCCAGATGAATGTGTACATGAATAAATAATAAATACGTAAGTAAACAAAATGAAGGGTAGATGTTAACTGTTAAAAGCATATTTAATATCAATCAATCAATAAGGGATGTTCATAGAAATTCACGCATGCAATATTAATAAGCAATTATAAAGGAAATTCATATTTAGAGGAATTTACACATGTCATATTTGGATATTAACAAGTGCTAACATATTAATGATACATATTCAAAAAGTTACATGCAAAGACACACCAAGTTTTAATATTAAAATTATTCCAACTCACCCTCTACGTCTGGCGCAAGTCCTAATCGAATTAGTCGAGTCGAGAGTCTTTTGACTTCTCGCTGAGTGTAAGACAGAGAGGCATTGTCGTGGGGGTTTCATCTACGGCCTTTTAAAGGGTCGGGCCTGTGACAAGTAGGTTAATGATGGTGGCCGTTTAGGTGTCTAGGGGGTTTTAATACTATGAGAACCTTAACTTGCACGTAGGCTTAGAGGCACAGCGTTAGGAATGCAGGCAACAAATGCAGTTTTTGTAAAATATATGTACAGTTTATTTACATAGAGAAAATAAGTAAAGATAAAATGCTGTACAAGGTTAGTATGGGGCCTAACTATTTACATAAAATGAGACTATCATCATGAGATATGAGAACCAAGTGGTTTGAGTGTCATTAAGCTGGTTGCTTAGCTTTAAGTCCTTTGCTGCTCTGGTGAGACTGGCATGGCTGATGCTGACGTTGTCTGCGAGTGGGCTGGCGTGATTTATCCTAGCGCACGGGGCAGTCCAACGATACGTAGCTGCAGTGACGGTTCCCAAGCTAGCGATTGTTGGTCGGACTCTTGTGTGTAGTGGATAAGGCTGGTATCTTCAGATCTGGTGTCAGTAGACTGGTAACAGCGTTACTTAGATAGGGCTTCACGTAGGAGTTGCCTATAGATAAAAGCTGCGACGTGATGCGTAGATCGGTTTAGGCATAATAATGACACTGGGACGTAGACGCCTTTCCGTGAAGGACATCTTCAGAATGTTATATATAAACCCATAAACTAGTTTCACAATAGTAAGGGGAGTTAATCAAATAAATATTGCATCTCATCAGGGGAGATGACAATAATAATAATAATGGTGAAATCTCACAAAGAGAAACAAAAAATAGTAATGTAATAATTGATGTATAGAAACTAAAACTTAGTTTCACAAATATCAAAGGGAGCTAATACATAAATATCAGTGGAGATTACAATCAGTGTTGAATTGTAAGACACACCTGTCACGGTGAGATCATTACGAGTCGCTTAGATAGCGAGATGAAAGGGGATAGGGGATATGGCTGATGGTCAGTGACCATGTCGCTATTGCTTACCTCTGGCCGCGGGCATGAACAATAGAGCACGCTTGAATGGAGAGAGGGCCCGTTCAAGGGACGCAATCGCTTGTTAAGTTAAAATTAACACAGTTAAAATCGTGACTTTCAAATGCGGCCGAGCGAGAATATCTAGGTGTCGATAGCATTCTTTGAAGTGACCTGTCCCTTCCGACAGGGGAGGGTGAGGAAGGTGTTACCTGGCATAATAAATACAACAAAGACACCGCACAGGATTGTTTGTCCAGATCAAAAGGGAAGCTTACTCTTGTCGATAGACCGGTTTGACACGTGTCATATTAAGAAAATACAATGTGACATCGATGACTAGAGAGAGAGAGGGGGGTTAGATCAGCGGGGTAATTGAGTGTTTTAGAGCCATATGGCTAAGTTAAGAGAATAAGGATAAGATAATGAAATAAATTAATTAAATACCTAGATCCAAGTGATACCTAGAGTGGGCGAAATTTATTTTTATCACAGTGCCCACGCGTTGCGTTAGGGCCGGTCCAATGGTCATCAATTGTTTAGTTAGATTATTCAAACGTTTGAATTGGGCCTATAGAATTTGTAGGTGTTAACTCACCTGACTAGCGAGCGAGTAAAAAAAAAGGTCGGGGAGTACACATTGTTATTACGAGATTTAATCCTTGTCCGGTGCCATGAGAGGGCACGCAGAATTTGAATGGAATCAGGCGCGCGTCTGTATCTAAGTGTCTTGCTCGTAACTTTGGACGCACGTAATGCCAGTTAGAGGTAAAAAGTAGTGATTAGTCCTACACGGGTGTTCGCCCAAGGCTATGGGTGAGTCACGAGTGATTGGAATGTCAGTTAGCGAGAGTGTGTGTTTGAGGTCTGTAGCAGATGGTGGAACTTGGTCAGTGTGAAAACGACTAGAGGTTAGAGGGGGTGGGTAGTTTTACACAGATAAGTCCAGTTTTGATAGGAGACCGTGCAGTACTAATTAGTGGAGAGAGAGGTTATATACATCACTGATTAGTTCTGTATTGAGGTGGACGCGTTTCGTCACACTTTGAAGTATCATACTATCACACTGTTAATTTTTTAATTCGTGAACACAAATATATATAACTAGAATTAAGCCCATTACAAACTTACATGTACAATAGTGTCGAATGTTTGTCACACTTCAGTATTGTTCCTTTCAAAACTCTTTTGTTTTTATGAACTTTTTTCTTAAATTTGTAAATTGATTTTTTATATATATAATGAAATAAATGTTTTTCTTATATACGTACACCACTTTCGTGCACTAAATAAATAAGCTGCACAACGTTAATACATTTTTTTCAGACATGTCTACAGTTATACATTTTGGTGCCTCAAACACTATTGTAGAAAACGGGACATTTGTACAGTTTTATTGTACAGCTGAGGGTGATCCTCCCCCTACCATTTCCATTTCAAAAGGGAATGTAACTATTGCTCAGAGCTCTAGTGGATACGATTTACTACATAACAAATCGATGAGTTGCAAAGATTCTGGTCTCTTTGTTTGTGAAGCCAACAGTGGAATACTTTTTAACAATAAAAACTCAAAACAAATTACGGTATCTGTTAAATGTAAGTAATACGTTTTGCATTTTTTTTTGTTAATAAAAAACATATACAAATTAATTCATACCTTTTTTTTTAATGTTGTACAACTCATTTCATCTCATCTCTACCTTTGGTCCCTACCGGGGCGTAGGCCACCAACCAGCTTTCTCCAGGCATCTCGGTTCTGGGCGAATCTCTCCAACTGTCCCCATGTCTTGCCCATCTGCTTGGCTTCTGTTTCCAGATCGCGGCGCCATGTGTTCCTGGGCCGTCCTCTATTTCTCTTTCCTTGGGGGTTCCAGGTTAAGGCTTGCCTTGTTATGTTGGATGCGGGCTTGCGTAGGGTGTGACCTATCAATCTCCAGCGTCTCTGAAGGATATCTATTTCAATGGGCTGCTATTTTGTTCTTTGCCACAGTTCCTCATTCGAGATCTTGTCTGGCCAGCGGATCATAAGAATCTTCTTCAGGCAGGTGTTGATGAATACCTGGAGTTTTTTGACGGTGGTGACGGTGGTTCTCCAGGTCTCTGCTCCATAAAGTAGTATCGGCTTAACAATGATGTTAAATAGCCTTATCTTGGTGGAGGTGCTTAATTCCCTAGATCCCCAGGTGTTCTTCAGCTGATGGAAGGCTGCTCGAGCTTTACCAATGCGGGTTTTGACATCTGCATCTGTTCCTCCATGGTGATCTATAATGCTGCCTAGATAGGTGAAGCTTTCCACCTCTTCCAGCACCTCACCTTGGACTATAATGGGTGTAGTGTTTGATGCCTTTATTTTGAACACCTTGCTCTTTCCTCTGTTTATGGTTAGACCCATTCTAGCGAAATTGTCTGCAACAATATTTATCTTTTCCTGCATCTGCTGCTGTGTGTGTGAGAAAGAAGAGCTAAGTCATCTGCAAAGTCGAGATCATCTGTTTCCACAGTGTCCACTATATACCGTTTCACTTCTGGTCTGTTGCTGTCTTCATAACCCAATCTATGGCTAGTAGGAATAAAAAGGGAGAGAGTTAACAGCCTTGTCTCACTCCTATTTGGATTTGAAATGCCTCTGTCAGTTGTCTGCCATTTACTACTCTGCAAGTCATCTCTTCATATGACTTCTTGATGATGTTAGTAATTTTTTCAGGCACTCCACGGTGTCTTAAAATTCTCCAAAGGGTTTTTCTGTCCACACTGTCGAATGTCTTTTCATAGTCTATAAAACTGACGTAGAGAGGGGAGTTCCATTCCATAGACTGTTCCAGAATTATGCGCAGCGTTGCTATCTTATATGTGCATGATCTCTCTTTTCGAAAACCAGCTTGTTGGTCGCGGAGATGTGGGTCTACAGCATCTTTCATTCGGTGTAACAGAATGCGATTAAACACTTTCCCTGGAATGGACAGTAGCGTTATCCCTCGATAGTTGGAGCAGGAACTAAGATCGTCTTTCTTTGGAGTTTGATGAGATAGCACTTCTTCTTTTTTTCCATATCTTGCAGAAGAGAGGGTAGAGTAACTTCACACTTGTTTCAATGTCTGTCTTTAGTGCTTCAAGTGGTACAGATTTGCCATTCTTCGATTGTTTGAATGCTCTGCGAATTTCTTCCTTGAAGGGTGAACTGCACTTGATAGGTAAGTCTCTTGTAGCTGGCGGTATCTCTGGTGGATTTGCAGAAGTAGGTCTGTTTAGAAGCTCCTGGAAACGCTCATTCAATCTCTTCTTTTGTCCTTCTTTGTCTGTTATTGTGACAAGTAGGTCAAAGATGGTGGCCGTTTAGGTGTCTAGGGGGTTTAGATAATTTGAGGACCTTAACTTGCACATAAGGACTACAGGCACAGTGTTACGAATGCAGGCAACAAATACTTTTTATGTAAAACATATGTACAGTTTAATAATAAGAATGAAAATAAGTAAAAGGTAAAAAGCTGTACAGTGTTAGGGCGGGGCCTAATTATTTACATAAATGGGACTATCATCATGAGATACAAGAACCAAGTGGTCTGAATGTCATTAGGCTGGTTGCTTAGCTTTAAGTCCTATGCTGCTCTGACGAGACTGGTGTGACTGATGCTGAGTTGTCTGTGGGTGGGCTGGCGTGATCAATCCTAGCGCACGGGACAGTCCAACTATACGTAGCTGCAGGGACGGGTCTCTAGCTGCGATTGTTGATCGGACTCTTCTTATGTGTAGTAAGTAAGGCTGGTATCTTCAGGTCTGGTGTCAGCAGACTGGTAGCAGCGTTACGTAGATAGGGCTTCCAAGTGGATGTAGCCTGTAATAAAAGCTGCAACGAGATGCGGGGATCCACTTAGCCATAATGACGACACTGGGAGGTAGACGCCTTTTCGTGAAGGACATCTTCAGAATGTTTAAAAAAAGAAACTATAATCTAGTTTCACAATAGTAAGGGGAGTTAATCAATTAAATATTACATCTCATCAGGGGAGACAATAATAATAATAACAATAGTGAAGTCTCACAAGGGCGATAATACATAGTAATGTAACATTTAGTGTGTAGAAACTATAACTCAGTTTCACAAATATCCAAGGGAGTTAATACCTAGTATTGTATTCCGTCAGGGGAGACTACAAGTAGTGTTAAATTGTAAGACGCACCTTGTCACGGTGAGATCATTACGAGCCGCTTGGATAGCGAGATGAAAGGGGAAGGGGGGAGAGATGGCTGATGGTCAGTGACCAAGTCGTTATTGTTTACATCTGGCCGTATGGCCTGAACAATAGGGTACGGTTGAATGGAGACAGTGCCCGTTCAAGGAGCATAATCTCTAGAAGTTAAAATTCAATAAAAGGGGAAATAATTCAAGTCTATCCTGAGCGCAGGATCAGTGCGCCATTTAAAATCAAGGCGATCAACCGAAATACGATATTAATTGGATAAGATAAATAAGATAATATATACATGGTTTTACCTAAGCAACATAATCTGGCCGACAGGCCGATAAATAGAATATAGAAATAGTTACGGCATTCCTTGTCACGGAACACGTGGAAATATATACTTGGTAATAAGACATGTTACATAAATATTATGATAGTTCCCGGTCAAGGAATTTATCTATAATAATAATATAGTGGGCTCGTGGCGAGCGGTAAATTAATAGTAGCTAAAGAGCTAAATACATGTGGCAAGAATTGTTATAAATTCTAGTCCAGATAAAGTGGATGACTTTGACTATTTAGTCGTACAAGTCATGATAATAAAATATAATACATAAAGTGACTACTTACATAATCCAAGATAAGAATTACACAAATATGTACACAAAATATAATGCACTAAATAAATGCACCAATGTATAAATACACATAGTAAGAGGTTACTAAAACACTTTTATAAAAGCTTACCACCAATCCAATAAAATGAAAGATATGCAATGGTATAGTGAGCGAAAGCTCGTAAAGCTCAAAACGGAGAAGTATATCCTTTCTCTCTGCTCCTCAGAATGAGAATGACAAGAAAATAGGAAATTATATTTCTACTGCACACGTGGGTGAGGAGGTGGGGCTAAAGGGGACAGACATACTTTCAAATGTGACAGACTGCCTGATTTGCCTAGACAAAGAATTTCCGCTTGACCTCGTGTATCGATAAGATAAGCAAATATGGGCCGCCTCGTGTCTAGACTGCCCGTCCACAGGCAAATATGGTCAACTCACGATTTTCCAAGATGGTCCGATGACCGCGATATTATCTAGGTGTCGATTTGAAGAGGGTCCATTTGAATTGACCCGTCCCCCGAACGGGGGGTGCGGCAGGATGTTAGGTCAAGATATTTAGAAGCGTGTTTATTCTTGCCGATAAAGAATGTGCTAGACGTGTGTCAGATTAAGAAATTACATCGTGACACGGATGCCTAGAGAAAAAGGGGGTGGTGGTCATAGGGCCTTTTGTTGTAGCTGTGCCAAATTTACGTGAATAAGATGGAACACTAAAATAAATTAATTAAATCCCTTTTACCGAGTGATACCATAAGTGGGCGAAATTTATTTTTGTCACAGTTATCACGTTACAATTTTTGTCCTTTATTGGTCTCTCTGACATGGCAAATTTTCCAGACAACTTTTTGATGCTTGAGTACAGGTCTTTAATGCTATTCTGATTGGCTGCTTCTTCTGCTTCATTTGCCAGTGTTTCAATGTAACTCCTCTTGTCTGTTCTGATGCTACGCTTGACATTCCTATCTATTTCAGCATATTCTGTTTGTGCTTTTCCTTTGGCTGCCCTTGTTTTACTGTCTTTCACATCTGCTTTCTTCTCTCTTCTTTCTTTGATCTTCTGAAAAGTTTCTGATGAAATCCACCCTATTGTGGGTGAACGACTTGTGACCAAGGATTTCTAGGCATGTGGAGGTTACTGTTTCTTTAACTTTCTGCCACGTCTGTTCTACTGTCTCCTCTTGTAGCAGCTCTTCCTGTTTAATGCAGTCTTTCAGCGCAACAGTATTGTAGTGTTGGCGTCGGCTGGGCCCACTTGCCCAAGTCTTTTCAGCTTCAGTTTCACTCGAGCGCACATAAGATGATGATCTGAAGAAAATTCTGCTCTTCGTCTTACACGTACATCTTGAAGAGATTGACGGAACTTCTTAACAATACAGACATGGTCTATTTGGTTCTCTGTTATTAGGTCTGGTGATATCCATGTTGCTTTGTGTATTCGTTCTCTCCATTTTCATTCATCTTACCTAATCCATGTTTTCCCATGATCTCTATCCTCTGTTGTTATTACCAACCTTAGCATTGAAATCGCCCATTATGACGAGAATGTTCCTTTTTGGTCTGTCCTGTAGGATGGTAGTCAGCCTATAGTAAAATTGTCTTTCTCCTCCTCTTCACTGTCGTTTGTTGGGGCGTAGCATTGGACAATGTCTAAGTTAATTCTTTTCTGCACTGTGTGGAATGAGGCTGTTATTATCCGTGGTCCATGCGCTTCCCATCCTAGAAGTGCTCTCTGAGCCTGCTTAGACAGCATCAGGACTACTCCCTGTGTGTGTGTAGCCTCTTGCTCATGTCCTGAGAATAAAAGTAGCTCACCCGAAGCCAGTCTTTTCTGCCTAGAACCGGTCCATCTTGATTCACTGATTCCTAGAATGGTGAGGCTGTACATTTTCATCTCAGCTGCAACTTTTGCTGCCTTCCCAGACTCATACATTGTCCGGACATTCCATGTACCGATGGTGTTGGTGGTCCTGGTAGAGATGATGGTCTTCAGCCTGTCAGCTTCCAGAAGACTCTGGCTTTCACTGGCTTGCGTCATAAACCTTCCAGCTGGAGGTCCATCTTCTCCCAGGTCCGTGACTTCTGTTGATTTGCTGTTTGGTGTTTCTGAAGCTAGTGTTTTTTCTACAGGGTAGGGTAGCTAGCCCTACACCCAACCCTCCTCCTTTCTCAGACGGGCTTGGAACCATTTCAAAAGGGAATGTAACAATTGCTCAGAGCTCTAGTGGATACGATTTACTACATAAAAAATCGATGAGTTGCAAAGATTCTGGTAACTTTGTTTGTGAAGCCAACAGTGGAATAATTTTAACAATGAAAATTCAAAACAAATTACGTATCTGTTAAATGTAAGTAATAAGTTTTGCATTTTTTTGTTACCAAAAACATATGCAAATTAATTCATACCTTTTTTTAAAATGTTGTACAGTCCAAAGAAATGTTTATATGGATTTATTCATTCGATGATACAAAGTTTCACTAAATTAGAGCTACTTCATTGCAGGTCCTTTACAGTTTACATTTTCTGAAGTAATTAGGAACTTTACTAACAGAGAAGGAAAGCCATTTTCATACAGTGTCACTATGTACGGATATCCAGAGCCAGACAAATTTACAGTATATAAATCTAGTCAAGAAACAACTAATGTAATTATCAACAAGTCACCAATGGAAGCTCCTTATATAAGTGTAGAGCTAAAGATTGACAAGATTACATCTGCAGATTTTGATCATTACACACTTGTTGTCTTCCAAAATGGAGTACCAAGTTTGACATTTCAATTTACTGTAATTGAAGGTAAAAATTTTTTATGTACATTTATTCCACAAAAGAAAATACAATTTAAAAAGTATTAAAAAAACAAAAAAACAAATACAGTTTTAAAACACACACTGAGAGAATGAAATGAAAAATGTAAAATGATATTTACTAGTCTTAGAGTAAAAGAATATTTAAATTATTTTAATATGGTGTACTTGATTTTTTTTTTAATTTTTATTTTGTATATCTAATTCAAAATTATGTCGTTACACAAAGAGAAGGATACACCTATCAATGTGGTTGCTATTGTGGGTGGATGTGTTGCGGCATGTTTTGTGGTAATAATTATCGTAGCTGTTTGTTATGTCAAAAGAAAATATGGTAAGTTCAAAATAAATATCAAGAAAGTATATTATTTTTCTTCATATTTAAAAATAATAATAGATCTAAAAAACATGTAGTTTATAAACTTATTTCTTTTTTATTTTAGAATTAAATCTAACATGTAAGAAAAAACATTTAAATAAAACAACAACGTAAGTGTTTATTAATCTTATTATATATTAATTTTCTATTAAATAGTGTTGATAAATAATTAAAGGAATTCTAACTAAAATCACAATGTGTTATGTATTTTTTACAGAGAACCACATTTTTATTCAGAACTCTCAAGTAAGTAGGACTACAAACTATGTAGCAAACGCAAACTGTTTAACATTTCTTCCTCGCTTTTTTTTATGATATTTGTATAAAATGTATTGATGTTGTCACGTGTTTATTATGTTTGCAAGACTTGATGAGATAAACTTGTGATGCAGACATATTGGAAGCAGCTTTAAGTAAAGTTCAAACACATTAATAAATGATAAAGTAACAAAGTGCTGATATGCTTTTATAGAGTTGAAATAGTAAATCTATGTACATTAGATATATAAAGCAGATTAAGAATAAAGCAATAATATTTTGTTTAAATAATAACTATTTACTTTCAAACTAGAAACATCTAAATGCTCTTTTTATATATTACCTTTAAATAATCTAGAAACTGGCAACTCATTACCCTTGCAGCAATTAAATTTATATTTTCTCTTCATTTAGCCTATATTACTTATAATTCCATGTTGTATCATTAATCTAAGTTTTAATCAGCGTCTTTCCGGCATCTAAGTATGATAACCAAATTTAAGCTAGGTAAACTGTCCTCATTTTGTGAACAATGAGGTGTCATCAGGTAATTTACAAATTTAGATGTGCTATTCTTTACTAGCCTTACTATTTTTTTTCCTGTTTTCTAAAAAAAAAAGTTAGCTTTCAATCACAACTTTGTGTGTAAGTTTGATATATAAATACTAATTATTAACATTATAACTCTTGAACATGAATAACTTTTGCACAGCTTAATTTGATCAAATCAGCTGTTATTCAAATTTTAATTTTAATAGTTATATTTAAAAAAAAAAAAGATTTTATTTCACTTTTTAAAAATTATTTTTAATAGTTTTATATAAAAACAAATAATGCACTTAAATGTTTCTAGATTTAATTGATGAAATTTAGTATTTCTGTTTCCTTTTTCTAGCTTTACAACATCAAGATAGACATAATTATGAAACTCCAATGAGCATTACAAATTTGTCTATACCGGAAACAACTACACAATATGTTAATGTAAAAGGTAAAATTCATCTTTTTAATAATAGGAACTACGTAAGTGAATTTTATAAGAATGTATTTATAAATCAATTAGTCATCTAGATATTTTGTTGTACAAATGATTCAATGATTTTCATAAAATGTTTTATTTAATTACGTATTTTGTAAATAAGAAAACAACAAAAACTTTTTTCTAATTACTGCAAAGCAAAGTTGATAATTTTAATCCAACTTCAAAAAGGTTTTACAATACAAAATATATTTTCATATTTTTAAAACTTATGATGCACTTTGTGTTTTTTTTTTCAGAACAAAGTCAATCCCATTCTGCACACGAAGACATTGACAAAATTAAGCATTATTCAAATATGTAGGAATACGCACAAATGTAAACTTTAATGTTTTCAATAACCATGAGTTCTAAAGCATGCATTGCAGTCTTCCCGGAGTAAAAGACACAAACAACTATATTTACAGATCTTATACGTCTAACATTATTCTTTACGTTCTCTATATACTATATCATTAACTCTTTCTCTTGTAAATTATTTTCCACTTTTCGACGGAATTCTTCATTTAGATCATTACTATTTCATTTCCATGTTATAGTTAAGCTTCAATAGCTTTTTCGTTTGTTACCAGAAAATGTTTTTAGTTGGTAGCCTATATAATAAAAGAGGAGTGCATGCTTTTTATGTAGCACTAAGTAAGTTTATAAAATTAAAAAAAAATATATATTAGGCTATATTAATTCAATGAGGTCAAATTAACGATGGTGTCGTCAATTCGTAGAGAAAGAGTAAAGAAAATTTGTATTTCAATTTTGTAACAACAAAGGTATGGATCTCCAAAAAACATATAAAAAGATAAACACATTTATAATATTTAGATTGTATACATTTTTTAGTATAGCTTTATATGTCATTAGGTAAGAAATGTATCATTTATCCTTAAATGTATCTTTAAATGTAACAAATGATCGTCATAATGTTAAAAAATTTACAGGCTAGAGATTTTAACTAAGATTGAGATAATAAAAGATTATGGCTACTTTCTACTTTTTTCATGCATTGATTTAAAGAAATTATACATTATTAAAGACTGAAGTAGTGCACGCATGTTTTCTTTTGTTTATATCGAGCCGTTTTGTCTGATACAAATTTTGTTAGTTTTTTTTTTATTTTTTTCTAATAAAACAGGAATCAATTTAAAAAAAAATTGACACATCATTTTATCAATGAGATGTAATAATTAAATATGTTTATACAATGTATAGGGGAAAGATCACTAGGCTACGGGGAATACAAGCTTTGTGTAAGAAATAAGTCGGTAAAAATGGAAATACTTCAAAAGTAAAACAAAAAAAAAATTTTAATTTAAAGATTACCTCTTTCTCTCCATATGTATTTACCACATTCTGATCGCATCAACGTTGGTATCGTCAGTTAGGAGAGAAAGAGTTACGTCTAAGGTTGTATGTTGATGTAAAGGTTATAAAAGAATGTATATTAGACGATGAATACGAATTAAACTTAACACTCAACGAAACGAGGTTATAATAGACGATACATTTATTTACAGTTATAAAATACACAGTGAGACATGAATTCAGCAATCAAGTCAAAGAGAGGTTTGAAATAAGTTCACTTTCCAGAGTTGCTATAGTGCTCAATATAGTTTACTGGAAGCATGAGGGAAGGCTCTTAATCACATACAGGTCAGACTCCAATAACATGCAGATCACTTCAGCTTGATCTAAAAAAAAATCCTTTCTCTAGAATCAATGTCGACTTTTCCTCGTCTTGAACGGTGCACCATAAATGTCAGGGCGGGACATGGTTATAATATTTTTGATGGTCGATATCAAAGAAATACATTATTCTTTTAAGTATCTAGACTGAATATGGAAATCTTTTAAAACTTTAAAAAAGTGAAAATGTTTTTAAAAACATTCAACAAGTTGTTGTTTAGTAAAGTAATCATAAGAAATAAAGTTGTTTTTTTTCCATAGTTACACATGTAAAATATAAATTAATGTTTAGTTGTATATCTAAAATTAAACATCGAAAATAAGAGCACGCACATACATAATCTAAAAGATCTAGATAATCCTTCTAATTAAATGGCGCAAACTATTTCGATCTAGGATTTTCAAACCATTATCTTAATAGAAACTAACAGGAAATCGATGTATTTATATATATATATATATATATAAGAATAAGATACTTGTACAAAACACTAATGCTGCACCTCAAATAAGCATTAATGGCCAACCACTAGAGATTGTAGACAACTTTTGTTACCTTGGCTCCAACATATCCAACAATACTCTACTAGATAACATGACATTAACAACAGGATAGCCAAGGCAATGGCAATCATGTCACGGTTGCAGAAAAGAGTCTGGGACAACTTATTGCTGACTAAAAGCACCAAAGCTCTAGTCTACCGGACCTGTGTATTTAGCACCCTGCTATACGGAAGTGAAACGTGGTCAACCTACTCATGGCAGGAAAAAAAGCTGAATGTCTTCCACCTCCGATGCCTAAGGCGGATCTTTTAAAATAAGGTGGCAAGATAAGATAACCAATGAGGAAGTGCTACGAAGAGCAGGATTACCAGGCCATCCGCTCTGTTATCAGCAGCAGACGCCTTGTCTGGCTCGGCCACGTTCGCAGAATGCCAGTAGGTCGACTCCCACAGGATATTCTGTATGGCTATCTAATAGAAGGCCAAAAAGCCGCTGGTCGCCCACTCTTACGTTATACAGATGTATGCAAACGGGACATGAAGCTCTTTAAGATCAACACCAGCAACTGGGAAAAGGTTGGGAAAAGAGAGAGCATAAAGGAGGTGTCTTTGATTGCAGATGCCATACACAACAGAATCAGAAAGAAGGGTGAAAGTGCAACTGCACCTGGTGACTACAAATGCCCAACCTGCGATCGCAGCTGTGTGTCAAGGATTAGCCTCTTTAGTCACACAAGAGCTTGCAAGGGGAAAAATCGTCTCTCGAGACGTAAAATGCCACAAATATTTATATATTTGTGTAGACACTGTAGTAAAGAGAAGATGTCTGTGTAATTTTGTCTTGTGAATAAACATATATGTCTTGTTGAGTTTGCCTTGTCCTTAAATTATTACATTGGTGTCAGAAGAGATATTAAAGGCAACTCAACGAGAGGAGGAAGGACTTGATAACAATGACATCGTTAAAAACATTAGACCAACTCTCAGTTATGGAGCTTAAGAAAGGAACTCCGTGACCGATATGAGAAGCTTGGTGGTACCAAGGATGTGATTGCAGTTCGTCTCCGGCAAGCCTTGGTAGAGGAAGACGAAGATCCGAATTCCTACTTATTTGAAATTAAACCGGAGATTTATAAGCTCATTGGCAAAATGCATAAAGGTATTGATACAAGATACACATAAACAGTATGAGGAACAAGGTAGATAAAATGGTTTCTTAAGCAAAAATAGGAATAGACTTGTTGGTGAAGGAGCCGTTGCCTGTGGACTCGTTGGTGAAAATGTTGCATGGTCAGGACTGTGGCTGCACAAACACTGGTAACTGAGACGCTGGGGATTGGAGCGCCGTCTGTGTCTGTGTTTGGGCAAATCTTGTGGTTGTGACTTTAAAGACGAGAAACGTGACAACGACTGCTGCAACGATCTCGAAAGGAGAGAGAAAGAAATGAAGAAACTGAAGTCTGTTATGTGCCCGAATATTTTGTTCCTGTTGCACCTGTTACCAGTACCTCATTCAGCCGAACAAACCAAGACGACGTTGGGTCTGCGTGTGTTCCTGTTGCACCTGTTAACAGTACCCCAATCAGCCGGACAGATCAAGACAACGTTGGGTCTTCTTCTAAGCCTATTGCTATAGACCTTAAAGAACTCTGCCTATCTGCCGGTGCTCACGAAGGAAATGTGAAGTTCGACAACTACATCCAGAAATTGAGCATGAACTGTACGAGCGGCGCATCACCCATAGAATAAGGGTGCCAAGAAAACCATCAACATGGCATATGTACTTCTGCCATCATCATTGACATTGGCATAAATGAATGTTAGTCAACCCTTTCTACATCAGAGCTGTGAAAACATCTTCCACTTGGAATTGAAGAGACATATCTCTTGAACATGAGACTGTTAGCTGAGGATGACTGCGGTGCATTGGACTCTGTTTGCAATGTGGCTGCATGTGAACCTGTAGCTTCTATGATAGGCGTCTGTCGGGAGGGTCTGCTGAAACCGCGTGTCCGATCAACGGCTGCGCTAATAAAAACAGTGCTCGACACTGAAGCTCTTTTAGATCAACACCAGCAACTGGGAAAAGGTGGCACTAGATAGATCCTCATGGAGAGAGAGCATAAAGAAGGTGTCTTTGATTGCAGATGCCATACACAACAGAAGCAGAAAGAAGGGTGAAAGTGCAACGGCGCCTTGTGACTACAAATACCCAACCTGCGATCGCAGCTGTGTATCAAGGATCAGCCTCTTTAGTCACACAAGAGCTTACAAGGGGAAAAGATAGTCTCTCGAGACGTAAAATGCCACAAATATATATATTTGTGTAGACACTGTAGTAAAGAGAAGATATCTGTGTAATTCTGTCTTGTGAATAAACATATATGTCTCGTTGAGTT
>JADKLZ010003403.1:0-18730 GCA_021533235.1 Biomphalaria straminea | reverse complement strand
ATAAGTTTGAAAACTCTCATAGAAATGTGGAACGCCAACATTAGCGTCACAACAGTGTCACACTGCAGGTCCAGTATTTCCATCAGGACTGCGAACGTAGTGGCAATATGAAAAAAAAAAAAACGTTGCTCGAGATCAGTCAATTGCTGAAAGCGAATTTCAAAATCTTTCAGTAGTCTGGAGAGGGTGTCTATGTAGTCGTTCAGGCGCTGTGGTTTAACCGTTATGCTCTGTAAAAAAGAGAAATGAGCCAGGTTTCCATCTGCCAGCTGAGTGGCCCACAAAGTCAGCTTGCATCTGAATGATCTGATGCGGACAAACATCAGCTGCTTTGTGTCCTGTAGTTGTGAATTGAGTGCATTGAGATGTTGTGTGATGTTAGTAAAAGAGCAAGATCCGACAAAAACATTGAGCCACTGAGCTGAGGTATGTCTCTCTTTCATTGCCATGAACAATGCTATTTCCCGTCTCAGTTCAAAAAATCTCTGCAGCACTTTTTCACGACTCAACCATCTGACCGTATGATACAGCGACTCTCCGTATTCCGTTTCTAAATCAGCTAGAAATGACACAAACTGTCTGTGGTTGAGACCCCGTGCACGTATGAAGTTCACCGTCTTCACGACAACATCCATCACGTTGTTCATTTGTAGACTTTTGCCACACAGTGCTTCTTGGTGCATAATGCAGAGTATGGCTGCAAAACGTCCCGCCAAGCAGAACTGATTCCGTTTCTCTATCATTAATCCAATAACACCAACTTTCTCTGAACTCATTGCTGGTGCATTGTCCGTAGCCACTGAAACTAGTTTTTCCCACGTAGACCACACCTGTCAACACAAGCTTCCAGTTCTTGAAACATGTCGCGCACGTTGTGCAGTTGTAAATCATTTCATGGCTTGCATGTGGTAATTGTACATTTTATCTAATTTTAAATTTTATCTATTTTTTTTTATTCGCGGACGTGGTCGCGGGCTGCACAAAATAGTCTCGCGGGCCACATGCGGCCCGCGGGCCGCGTGTTTGAGATCCCTGATCTAGTATAATCTAGATCGAATAGAGTAAACTTTATTAAAGGGAAACTCCCATGGTTTTTCAAATTTTAGTAAATGACATTTAAATTCTGCGTAAAAAGTTGTAATAGTAAACATTATGTCATTTTTTATTTAAATGCTCAGAAAATTTTATATTTAATAAATTAGACAGTAAATTCTTCACATCCAAAAAAAAACGGGGTTCTGCGAGATGGTTACAGTTTTTAAAGACGTGACGTCACAAGCTAAGTTAGATCTAGACCTATATCACCGATAAACTCTCTATAGATCTAGATCTATCGGATCGCATTTATTCTTGTACGCTTCACGGCTTGATCTAATCTCCACGTTGATTTAAAATTGGTCTACTTTGTTTATAAACAAGGGCGTCCTTATCAGAGCGCAGCTGGGCCCTGCGGGAGAGTCATGCACGGGGCCCTTAGCTGTAAGGGTATACTATATGTACCGTAAACATATATATCATGCTAACGGGCTCATCCGTCTCTTATGCTGTAACAATAACAATACAGTATGTCCGCCTTATATACTTCCACACACATCCCAAGACCCCGACTTATACGGAAGGGCTATACAGCAGGTTTAAAAAAAAAATAATTTAAAAAATACTCCTAAGTTTTTTTGTTGTTGTTTTTATTTTATATGGTTACACGGGGTTTTCCCAAAGCCGCAAGATGTCTATTCACAATAGCCTAAAAAAAAAAAACAATATGTCATCGTCAAAGTTTCTCGGAGCCTATTGGCCGAAATAGCTGTACAAGTACATCAACTGGCTCAATACATAGGCTAGGTTACAGTACCAAATAAGTTAAGATAAGATTATTTGATCCAATCTAATGGAAATTAAGTTTGTATAGTATTGACAACCTCAACGTAACTAGTGTACAAAAACAATATTGATGAAAAATTCAAACATTCACTTAAGAAGACACATTTACAACCAGCGCTTCTATGTACTTCTCAGTGACGACAGCTGACCTCGTAACACTCTGACCGAAAGTGGGACAAAGGAGTTTTTAAATCTTTTAGTTTTAGTCTTGATGGAAAGGAGATGTTCACTTCTCATACAACCTCAACCCTTTTTTTTTTCCTTTGCAGACTAAATGAATGGTATATTTAATGTATACGTATTAATATTACTTTTTAAGGTTACTGTTTATCATTGATGATTTGGTATTCGGAGTTGGGGTTAATTCTAGATCTAGTAAAAGAAAAAAAATGCCTAGAGTCTATAATACATATTTTAGATCTAGACTAGATCTACCTCGGGAGCTTGTTTTAAAATAAATTCGCGGAAGACAAGTACCGGTAGGCCTACTCGCATAAGTAGATCTATAGCCTAAAAGATTTGAGTGCACAGTTGTGACGTCACACTGAAATTCCGTGAAAATCTGACCGTTTTGGATGCGCAGAAAAATTATGTCAGAAAAACATCAATTACAAAGTTATTCTTGCAAATAAAAAAAAAAGAATAATATATTCATTATCTGTAAATCAAAACACATATTATATCAAAAATTGTCAAAACCATGGGAGTTTCCCTTTAAAGACGTCTAAAGACTCTGTGTCTAGACAGATCTTACTTTATGTGAACTATAGTATCAGAATTAAAAAAAAAAATATCATATATTTGATGATGTTTTGTATACTAGATTCTAAAGACTTAGACTGTAGTGTTGAGCTAGATTCAGCTAGATCTATATAGTGCATGGATATAACAATTATAACGACTCTTTAAATTTATAAATAAATAATAATTAATATAAATATTAACATTTGATGAGCCTCGTTGTTATTAGAGTCTAGAACTGTATAAAACTGATAAAGAATTTTTTTTTTTATCTAATAGAATTAATTTTTAAAAAATTTCTCCTTTGACAAAAGTTAAGAACACAAAAAGTTGTGAACATACACATTTAATTTTTAAATTATATTCAATTTGAATGTCAACCTTCCTTGGGAGCTTTTTATTTTGTGATATTGTTTGGTGAATTCCCCCCCCCCCCCCCAAAAAAAAAAAAAAAAGATGAATAAAATTTACTTCTTAACATGAGACTTGAGAAAGACCACAAAATGGCCAAATGCACCCCCCAAAAAAAAGTCTCCTTATAAATGCCTTATATATATATGTTTAAACTCAAAACATTTGGAAAGTACTTACAGAGAATTAGAAATTTAATTTAATCTGGCTTTTTCCTGTTATAAGAAGCAAAAAAAAAAAAAAATCATAAAAAACATATGTAGTGTTTAACTTTAAGTGCATTGACAGTACAAGTAAAAATGTAGAAATGTTACAAAAGTTGTTGCTTGTTGAACTACCAATCTGAAGTTGTTTTTTTCTTCTCTAGGTTTTATGTGTCCACAAATACAGTTTATTTCTGCTCTCAAGTAATTATCATGATTTTTGTCAATTTGGTCTCAGATTAGTTGAACCATACAACTTTTATTTTCCTCATTTGGACCTGCTTTATCTCTAGTGATTTGCCAGGTTAGACTTTTATTGTTTTATTGTATTATAAACTATAGCATGTGTCTAGTTTGCTACCTAGTCAAAAGATATATCAGTGGGAAATGAATTAATACTAACAAAAAGGAAAGTAGTTAATATACATATAATTGGTGTGCATACTGGTATGTTGCTAGACCAAATTCAAAGTAATATAATGCAAAACACTCTGCTTCAAAAATATGTGAAATTCAAATCTTGTTAAATGTTTCTGAAATTTTTAAAAATAAATCTCCAGTATTCCTGAGTCAAACTAGTGGATACTGACATTTGTTAGAGAAAGCAATTGGTTGGTAGTTGTGTTCTAGCTTAGTAAAGTAAAATATTGCTGTCGCGGAGACTGCAAGAGGAAAGGGGTTAATCTATACTTGAACTTATGCATCATGGTTAAAAAATAAATTATATTACTACAGTTAACTCTTGATATTCCATTGGTTTCATAAGGACAAGATGTTGTCTTAGACTGTCAGTGGTAAAATAAATAGAAAAATTTATTGATCTAGAAAAAAAATACCTAGGATTTCAACTTTCAAATGCTATACTGAATTAAAATTTAGGTGAACCTACATGCATTAAAATATATGTAAAGTATACATCAATTACATGAGCTTAGACAGAATGGGGCAACATATGGGAACTGGCAATATCTGCCCTGTTTCTGGAGAATGCTGACCATGTTCTTCAAAGCTGCATTCTTTATCAAGACACATGATCAAGACATTGACCCCAAAACACCCCAAGAAAACTATTTAGAGAGCTGCCTGATTTGGAAACCACTGCACAGTTCAAATCATATATTAGTCAAGTCATCTGAATGCTCCAACATAGCAATGAGAATGATAAAGAAGAACATTCGTGCATTTCAGATTACTGATTGTGTCGGATTATGAAATGTTGGATTATCAAGAGTCAACTGTATAACGTCATGCATTTGAGGTCTAGAATAAATTCAAGTGATTAGAAATTTAATAACTGAAACTACAAAAAATCTATATTTTATCTTTCACAGGAAAATGGCTGTTATGTGGGTGTTGCTCATTACTGCAGCCATGTTGCAGGTATCGTATTCAATCCCCATTATTCCGAAAGCTCAGGCAGTCGTAAATGAGCAGCCAACCAATCAAAATCATCAAGTTGATAATGTTGAGGTTCATCACGATGTCAAAGCTGGCCAGGGCCAGGATCTAATTGACGATGCTCTGCCTGAAAAAGGTACCTAGAATAGTTTCTTCCTGGAGTTAGTAGAGAGATAGTAGAAACCCTGGTCTTGCCAGTTAGTGACACAGCACTAACCTAGTGGGGTCCAGGGTCAAGGATTATTTTCAGTATTTAAAACTTAAAACAAATGGCATATTCTGAGATATCTACATTACATTATCCTGCTACTCTTCTAAGAAATCAAAAACTAATTCTGCTATTTGCTGTTCTTTATTAATTGAGCCCAGAGACTGGTAGAAATAGGTAACTATAGTTTTGCTTTAATTTTTTATTTGAGTGGGAGAGTAAACACAAAACCCCTTTTTGGCTAGGCTCATGAAATTTAGTAAAATTTTATCTTTGCTTTCATATTAGCTGGAAAGGGGGTGCAACCTCATAGCCTTTCTTGGTTACACTCATGGAATTTGGTGACTATAGTTTAAGTTTCATTTTATATTGAGAGTTTTATTTTAACTCAAAACCTTTAGGAAACCCATTGGATGGGGGGCTTTTAGCTCAAAACCCTTCTTGGCTACTCCTATGACTATTGTTTTCTTTAGAAACATTTTCCACTGCAATAAAATAAATGACAAAATTTTGACCTGAAATGCATAAAACAACCATCAGATAAAACTTAATATGACTCTATGTTGACTGCTGAAATTTCACAGTGCTAAACTACATACATTACTAAATTTTCAAAACTGAAACAATTTAAAAATTATGATTTACAAAAAAAATATTCATTTGATAGCAAATTAAATATATACATTAATACCATAGTTTCAATTGAACCTTGTATGTGAAATCTATATCAGAAATTTGGGTTGTATTCAACTGAACTTAATTGAATGCACATTTTCTGTTGATAATAGATGATAAAAAGTATGCCAATGCTGTTGAGGCCGGTGAGGGCAAGCAGTCACTTGTTGAAAACAATGTGGACAAAGTTTTGGAAACTAAACTACATATTAAAGTTAAACCTCCTAAACCCAAAGACCAAGAAGAGCCCGCAGTGGCAGAATCTCAAGTGCTTCATGTGAAACCTGAGGAGAGGGAGGAGAATGTGGTGCTCAGTGAAGAGACTGTGAAAAAATTAAAGGTAGAGAAGATACACATTTTAGACTTTTTAAACAACTTGTTATGCTTGTTTAGGCTTCCATTCAAATTCTCATTTAACCTGTGAAATCCAAAAGGCTTCTCAAGAGTGAGACTTAATGTGGTCCCTTTTTTTAGTTTTAATTCAGTTTTGTAAAGTTCTATGTAGAGATATCAAATATTCCTTAGTGAAGACTATAAATGTTCACATATAATAATAAGGCTTAAACAAGTCTTAAATTACGAAGATTAATGAAGAATGCAGTATTTCCTGTGTCTATGCAGCTCCGGCTGTGACCTACATGTTTTGTAACATCCAGGGCTAACATCACCATTGTCCAGCATTGTCAATGAAGATTTTCTTTTGGTCTCAAGTGTTCACATAAATTAGTTGTTAACAGGTGTGTTGTGTAACCAGTACATGAACTTTGCCCTGTTGAGGCCAGTTTGGAAAGCATGAGTAGGACATTTTCAAAACAAATGTGAAAAAATATGATGAATTAATGTAATTTTTGTCTTTTTATCAATTTTAGTTTCTACAAAATTTTTGCTTATATACCGGTAATATAAAAAATATGTATGTATAATTTAAGTTAAATATAGAAAGCCAAACAAGTCAACTTAGTATTGAAATTGAATCTCTGACATACTTTTACTTACTTATTCCCCTTGAAAAGAACACAGAAATAAAATAATATGCTTTCATCTCATTACAGTTTATGTTTACAAACTTGTAGCAGCTAATGAAAATAACTTATCCCTGAGGTGAATTGAATATAATATTTTTTTTCTTATTTTTGACAGAAGTTATCCATTGACAAGCTTATTCCAGCCGATCATTTGGACATTGTGAAGATGGAGAGAGATGGTCACGTCAACAGAGATTACCACAAGGAGATGTTCCTCGGTGGGCTGCACGATGAGTTCAAGGCTGAGGCGGTAGATCAAGCTACTGTTCGACTGCAGGAAATTGTAGCCAGGTGAAAAAGATTTTAAAATTTGAATCATCATCATCATCATCAAACTCCATTTGAGTGAGGGCTTGAGAGGCTTAAATCCTCTCTTGCAAAAGCCCTGGACAGAAACCCTGCTGTCTTGCGTAGTGCGTAGGCGTCACCATACAGGTCGAGAAATTTTGGTTTCCCAGACCTGTCGAGACGGAGATCAGCAAGTCTGGGGCAGTCGAACAGAATATGAGACACGGTTTCCTCTTCTTCCCCGCAGCGGGGGCACCGTGAGTCAAAATTTGGCCATAACCGTGAAAAGTATGAGCCAACAGGACAGTGGCCTGTCCTGCACTGTGCTATAACAGCTTGCTCAGGCCTGGACAGCCTCCACCACGGGGAAGTGCGGTCAGGGCGCCTCATGCGCTACCAGACTCCACGGGCTTTTTGGGACTTGTCCCAGCACTCAAACCACTTTTCCATTTCAGTTTTTTGAATTGTAGCCAGGGCATGGTGAAAACTTACAGCCTGTTCAGTTGGTGGAATTTGTCCTCCCTGGTGGGCCAAGGAGTCTGCAATAGTGTTACCAGTCACACCTATGTGACTCGGTACCCACTGCATTATCACAGGAATGCCATAGCGCTGCTTCATGTTGTGTGAGGCCATGATGACAGTGTCGATATTGGGGGGCCATGGAATCTTGAATAGAATCTTAATGCAATATAAAAATACAGCAATAAATTATGTTTTGAGTACTTATTTTCCGTGCACTGTACACTTTTTGTAGAAATTATGATGATGCAGCATCAGGGGCTTACAAATGCACAACCTGTGACTGGAAATGTGTATTGGCCTCTTTAGTCACATGAGAAGTGGTAAAGGGAAGACATTGATCGCTAAAATGTTAAATGTTATGAAAGATTCACCATTGCTTTCTACAAGTTAATGAAAGATTTTAAGTAGGAACATTCATTTTCATAAGTCATCCAAAAACCTTTGTTTTTAACTATAATAAGAGTACATTTTTCAGTGCCATTGTTTTTACTAAATGAACTGCTTAGTTGCAGTATGTAAACTTACTGTGTAAGAGATTATTATTATAGCTTTTATATAGCGCTACTTTCATGCTTATAGCATGCTCAGAGCGCTACGGTCCAATCTCATTTGTGGACCAGGTGGTGGTGGGGGGGAGAGGGGGTATCTAGGAGTTGGTTTTTCGTGCTGTCTTTAGGTGCTCAGTAAACACAACTCTGCCCGAGTCAGTGTCAAACCTCGAGCCCCCTTCTAGGTAGCTAAGCCAAGCCAAGCTGCACACTTAGCCTCTTGACCACGCTTCCCATTCACTTGTCCTCGTTGGTTAATACCACTGCTTAAAGCTGATTTGAGGCCCCTAATGTCACTATTTCAAAAAAATCTTTTCAAACCAATTGGAATTTATAACAAAAAAATATCCAAATACTACTTGTGCTGCAGCTTTAAATAAAAAAAAAGTCCATAAAAGAATCTTAAAAATGTTAAGCAAAAATATTTTTGTGTAATCCATATTTGATGATTTTCTGATCAGTTAACAAAATTCCATTGCCTATAAATTTATTCATCTAACAAAAAAAAACATTCCACATGTTATTATGTTTTCCTCAGAGCTGATTTGGATAGAGATGGTTTCTTGTCTTCCAGTGAGATGGAGAAGTGGATTCTGGCAAAGATGAATGAGCATTTTGAAGCTGCCAAAAAGGAAAATGACATGATCTTTGAACATTTAGATCCTGATGGTATATATTTTCAATTCTTTTCTTTAAAACAACTTTCAGTATACTTAACTCTTGTGTTTTTTATACCATATGTTAAAAAAATCACAATGTAATTCTCATGGCTTCAGTAAACCAAGAGGAAAAAATAGAACCGATATGTTATTATGTTTGAATTAAATTTCCTATTCTTAAAGCTACAACAAATGCCAATTAAAAAATTAAATTATTTTCTGAGCCTGTAATAAAAGTAAAGTTCCCCTTTCATACCTTGTAATCTAGAGGGCAGACGATGTAAAGGTCAGATGTTAACAAGGGTGTCATGTGGCCAGCACAATGACCAACTGCCTTAACTTTTCTCCAACTAGTGTCAGATACCCAGTAGATCTGGGTGAACTTAGAGGCACTCAAAGATCCCAAAATTAAAAATCACAGTCTTCACAAAAATTTGATCCTGGGACCCTCAGCTTGGAAGCCAAGCTCCTTACTGCTCAGCCACTTTACCTCTAAATTTCCTAGTCCTAATGCTAAAACAAATGCCTATTTAAAAATTTTGAATATTATCTGAGCCTGTTAGAGGTTGCAATGTTTGTTATTACCTGGGTACTATTATAACTTGAAGGGGTAGACTAAGACATGGGGCGGGCACGACATGGCCTATACTGTGCCGATGTGCCTAAAACTAAAACCAAACCAAAACCTAACACATGGGGAGGCCTAATAACAAGGTTTAGGCATCATTTTAGACACACTCTAAATATAAGGTGTTCTCATTATTGATGGTGTCACAACTAATTTTTTTATTTTTTTTTTAAAGCAATTTTTACAATTTAAAATAGTTTTTTAAAGTTTTGAGTGAAGACGCCCTTCTGTTTTTTTCAAGCCAAGTAGGTAAACTACTAAGAATCATAGGTATAAATTGTGGTACTAGTGAAATCAGCCCATATGAAGTGTCACTAGAGAATGCTGACCATGTCCTTGAAAGCAGAATAGTTTACTAAGAAGCCTGAAGAAGACACCGGCCCCAAAACACCCCTACAGAAAGAAAATTATATGGAGAGCTGCCTGATTTGGAAACCACTTCACAGTTTATCTCATATATTGGTCTAGTCATCTGAATGCTGC
Source organism: Biomphalaria straminea (assembly GCA_021533235.1). Classification (NCBI taxonomy): domain Eukaryota; kingdom Metazoa; phylum Mollusca; class Gastropoda; family Planorbidae; genus Biomphalaria; species Biomphalaria straminea. The sequence goes on along the minus strand of JADKLZ010003403.1, from coordinate 9,060 downwards.
AACATAATAATGAGAACAAGGAAGAAGAAGAAAGAAAATTCTGATACACATTTCTTTGTTTTTTTTAATAAGCTTGTTTTTTTCTGGACTTTCTCCACACTTTCAAACAGGATGTGGTTGTACTGAGATAATTATAATAATAGAGACTGACAGGGAATAATTTGGAACATTCCAAAAGCAAAATCACATAAACCAAATGTCCTTGAACTTTTCAGGTGACGGCTTTATCAAGTGGAAGGAGTACTATGTCCACTTTCTGCTGTCTCGTGGCTTTGACGCTGAGAGTGCGGTCAAGCATGTGGCAGACTACGATGATATAGTCAAGTTGGAACAAGAAGGTAATTATTGTTTGAGTCGCTGTACACTGTGTCTTCTTTTGCTTTTGATAAGGCATTATGTCTCCACAGGTGTACTCTACACCTTTGAGAATTTAGTTCCCCTTTCAGACCTTGGGGTCTATAGGGCAAATGATGTAAAGGCCATCAGAATCTGTAACCCACGGTTAACAAGGGTGTTATGTGGCCAGCACAACGACCAACCGCCTTTACTTTTCCCCAACTAATGTTGGGTACCCATTAGAGCTGGGTGGACTCAGAGGCGCACAAGGATCCCGAAATTAAAAATCCCAGTCTTCACCAGGATTTGTACCCCGGTCCCTGGTTCGGAAGTCAAGCACTTTACCACTCAGCCACAGAGAATGTAGTAAAATAATAACGTAGCCCTTTCAGACCTTGCAATCTATAGGGCAGATGATGTAAATGTCATCTGTTTCTGTGGCCAAAGGTTAATGAGGGTGTCTTTTAGCATTTATTTTTCCCCATTTAATGTCAGGTACCCATTAGAGCACGGTGGGCGCAGAAGTGCCTGCATATTTTTCCACATCTTGTACAGACAAAAACATTGTCCACAGGCATTTATTTCAGTTTCAAGTTTTCTTTTTGTCTTCTGAGACTGTCTTTTTTTAATGAATATTTATTAAGATGCATATTACAGTAGAATGTCAATTATGTGGATTAATTAATCTGTCCAGATTATAGATAGTCCTGATATTCAAATGTGAAAGATTTTAAATGGTCCACCAAGTCGTACATACAAATTAATTCATGTAAAATATATAGAGAAGAACAAAGTAGGCTACCTTTATTGAGAGATAATGGTTACTCTTTTGCTGCATCATTGTGGGCCATCGTGCAAGAGCACTTAAATACCACACTGTAAATCAACAGAATATAGACAAATATGGGAAGCTAATAAAAAAAAAACAAATGTTGACACTATATTGTTTTCAGATAAGAATGCACTGATATCCTACAAGTTCAAGTGGACAGACGCAGACACTAACATCACAGACAACAGGCTGAGCAAGGAAGAGTTTATGGTGTTCCGTCACCCAGAGCACAGTCAGAAGTCTCTGGAGACTGTGGTGTCTAACGTTATGAGGGGTGTCGGTAAGTTGTTCTTTTCTGTACATAAGAGGGCTTCATTTAAGAGTGATGAAATGATGTCTGGGTCTGGCCTTTTTTTCCTTACAGTATGTCAGGTATTCATTACAGTTGGGTGGACAGCCTAAAATTTATCACTAGTGTTGGTATTTAAACTCAAGGCAGGTGGTTTAAAAAATAAGCACTTTAACACTCTGCCAACAACCCCAAGGATGAATGCAAAAGGGAACTGGAAATTTAAAAAATAATTGAATAGAATACAGGCTTCTGAGTAGATGAGTAACTTACGACAATATTTTGTTCAGTTCAGGGGAATTTTTTATTCTTAGTTGTTTCATTCATCTTGCTTCATTGTTAGGAATTTTTGTACAATTTCATTGGTTTGTTAAACAATATTCCAGAGTTAGTTCAAGTTAAGAATTTGCCTGATACTCTTTGGCTTCTGTTGGCTTTATGAGTCTATCACAAACTGACACTTTGGATAAATTTGTTACAGTTAGTCAAGGTGTATTAACAAAAATCAATTCTCTAAACCAGGAGATTAGACTGGAATTTGTAATGAACAACAACTTACAAGTCATAAGTTAAATCTTTTTAGTTGCTCCTGTTTTTTTTTTTAAAATAAATTATTGATTGTATCGTCTTATCTTATAAAATATAGACGTTTTCCTGGCTGGCTCTGGCAACCCATTCCATGCTCTAATAGCACTAGGGAAGAAAGAGTATAGATTTGTCCTAGCATATGGAACGAGGAATGTGCCTTTATCTTTGTGTCTTTCTGAGTTTTTTTTATTATAGGTTTTCTATTTATATTTGAAGTTTATTTTTCAGTGTTTTGTGTATAATTGCTGCTTTACTTTTGAGTCTTCTATCGTGAAGGCTTTCTAAATTTAGTGATTTTACTATAGGTGTTACTCAAATGTGAATATTTATTTGTTATGAATTAAACTGCTTTTTTTGTGTCTGTTCCAGTTTCTTAATGTTATCTTGAGTTGCGATGTCCCAAACAAAGGATGCATTCTTTTGATTGGCTTTTTATGAGTCTCACAGCACTATTTTGTGTCTGTTCTATTATTTTTTATGTTTTCTTGAGTTGATGGCTCCCCAACAGGATACATTGTTTTGCACTTCACAGATGCCAATGATGATAAAGTCATAACTGAGGAGGAGTTTGCCGCTCTTCCACCGGGGGAAGTAGAAAGTAAAGAATTTGAGGAGATGGACAGAAAGTGGCAGGAAGAGAGAAGAAAGGAATTCAGGGAAATTATGGATACAGATGGAGATGGGAAAGTTGGATTGACTGAGTTGAAGGTCAGTGTAGATCATACAAACCCTATTTCAGCACTCCATCGCAGCACTCTATCTCGGCACCCTATCTCAGCAATATAAATATTATTTTTTTAAAAATAGTAAAGTTCCCCTTTCAGACCAGGGCAAATGATGTTAAGGTCATCCATTTCTTTGGCCAATGGTTAAGGAGTAGGGTATCATGTGACCAGCACAATGACCAACCACCTTTACTTTCCCCAACGGAAGTCGGGTACACATTAGAGTTGGGTGGACTCAGGGCCCCCCTAAAAATCCTGAAATTCAAAATCCCAGTCTTCACTGAGATTTGAATCCAGGGCTCCGCTAAACAACTCAGCCAGCGTTAGTTTAATATTAATGCTGTATCAATTTTTAACACTTTTTTTGTGTGTAGAATATAATTAGAATAGTGATTCGTGTCCATTAGTATTTTATTACCTCAAAACACTAACAGTTGAATGTTAGATTTGTAACTTTCAACTTGACATACTGTACTTATTCAAAATTTTTTTAAAACTGTTTTTAAAAGCTGTTTTGAGGTGCAGATTATTTTGAGCTTGCTTGTTACTGTACCTAAATACAATTAGGTGTAATGCAATTATAAAGTGTTCTAATTCTGATTTTATTGTAAAGAAATTTAAAAAAAACATTTTCCAAACCGCCTATCCTAATCACTTCTTTCTGAAATGTGAGATTACAAAGTAATTGAACTTATAATTAGTCATTACTTAAGCCTAAACCATTTCATTGTCATCTCATTTTTTCTTTGCATTTGCAATATTAATTGGACATAGAAACACATCTATAAAAATAAAATAAAGACTATTGTAGATCTCATTTTTTTAATGATAAAAAAAAATTATAATCATAAATTAAAAAAACTATAGCTTTTATATAGCGCTACTTTCATGATTATAGCATGATCAGAGCGCTATGATCCGATCTCATTTGTGGGGGAGGGGGGTTTCTGGGAGAAGGTTTTCCATGCTGCCTGTAGGCACTCAGTAAAACTCTGCTCGAGTTGGATGTTGAACCTTGAGCCCTCTTCATGAGTAGCCAAGCCAAGTTCAACCGTACTTAGCATCTTGACCACGCTTCGAGAAACCTTAAATCTTAACTTTTTTTTATATATTAAAACATAATATATGCTAGTTCATTAATAGATTTAAAACATACTAAATTCTCAGCTGTTAGTTAAGTGTGAATGCTTTAGTTTTTAATTCTTTGTTTTTTGTTTTACAGAACTACCTTGACCCCACTAACCCTGTTCAGGCCAAGGTGGAAGCAGACAGCCTCATCTCCTTGATGGATGACAACAAAGATTCTCTGCTGTCCATGGAGGAAATCTTGAAGCACTCCGACATCTTCATCTCCAGCAAGCTGGTCAACTTTGCTGCCAACATGCATGATGAGTTTTGAAGCTGAAACCTGCCGCAGTATGCAGTCTGCCACTACCTCCTAACCACTCACATTGTGACAATCTGTATCATAAAGATATAATTCATGGGTAACTATTGCTAGTTCGTTTCAGCCTAAAAAATCCTTGGCAACAAAGAGAGGATATGATGATAATTACCTACATTTTAAAATGCAATATTGGTTACCTTTCCTGGCATTATATAGCTTTCTTACAGGTATTTCTGTACATTATATAAACTTTCCCCCACAAAAAGCAATCTATAATTTTCCCACTGAGAACACACCTTTAAATAAACACCTTAACAAAATAAATCCTACATTCCTACCTCTTTTGTAGACACTATGACCACTCTTATAAAGCTAAACCATATCAACTTTGCATGCCACATTTAAATCCATCTTAAGTAGACCCTACTATCATTATAGCCCAACATAGTCAGCATTCTTATGGTGGTGCTGAATATCTGAAAAAAAAACAAACAACACAATATTTTTCCTTTAAAAGAACTTACAGCTCAGCCGCAAAAAGCAGGCTAGAAGAAGAAGAATCAACTTCTGATATGATTAGATTATCCATTGGCATGAGCACATTCTGCCTTAATTTGAATACAGTGACTTTCAGACAGCCAGCTAAATATTTTTAATTAATTGACCCCATGGTGCTGTGCCTTTGTTTGGACATGTTCTATCATATTGTTATGTTGTTCATGTTAAGAACAAAAAAAAAACATCTGCAAATATAGGTCATATATTCATAAGTCTTAAATTTTAATTGAATGATGGTTGACATTGTCAAGCATGATCATGTCAACATATTGAGATAGTTTCAATGTTTTGTTCAGAAAATGTCAATCTTTCAATGTTTTGTTCAGCATAGCCCTGTCATTTGTGATCTCAACTGTTATCATTGTTGTTGTTAACATTTGACCTGATTCTGTACACACGTGTACAACCATATGGTGTTTCATATTCCTTCACTACTTATTGTTGACTGAACAGAAGACGATACGTCTTTTTTGAAACTGATTCTTTAATACATCTTGCTAGGTTGTCATTTTCAAAATTTATTCTATCAGTGGAATTGTCATTTTTTTTATTTAAGAGATAAGTGGGCTGCATGGGGGGAGGGAGTGTGAATATTAATTGTGTCATAATTCATTTTAAACAATCAGGTAAAGAATATCATTGTAAAATGGGGAAAACATTTTAACTGATTTACTAACCAAATTAATGTTGTGATATACAAACTTTGTACAAATTTTATAATGACAGTCCTATTTTGTTGTATTTTTCAAAGCCTTAAATTTTTTTTTGCTGTTATTTTTTAAATATATTTTTTCAAATATAATTTTTAGAGAATTGGTACTGTATTTATATCAAGAAATATATTTCTATTTTTTGACTATGTAGACAAATAAAGAACAAATTATTTAATTATCGATTGATTCAGGAACAAATACATTTTTAAAAATATGTATTTTAGTGGTCAGGGTGCCTGATTGGTAAAGCACTTAGGATATGAACCAAAGGGTTACTAATTCAAATCCTATTAAAGACTGCAATTTTAATCAGCAGGATATTTAAGATCTCCCTAAGTATGCTGTGTTGATGGTTGTCTGTAGTTTTAATAATGATCCACGAGTTCGTTGAATACACAACAAAAGAGAATAATGAATATACTTTATAACACAGGCTGATAACTTCAACAATTTAATGAATAATCAAAGGGCACATTCATGTCGTCTTTCAAGGCGTCTTGTCCGTTACTTCTCTAGTTCGTAATCCTACTTTTTAATTCCTCGTCACGTCACTATATGAAAACCTGATTAACCCAAACTTATATGCGTCTTTGTGTCATTACAATACCCTACACTTATAAGTGGTAAGTAAGAATGGTTGTTCCTTGTTCTAAGATATCTTTGTTAACTGTTATAAAAACAGATGAACCTAACATCATTGTCCCCAAAATTGCCAAGTGAAAGTGAGGAACTTTTTTTTAAAGTACACACCACTATCTTCATTAGGTTTTATTACACTTTGACTAATTACTATTGTAAACTCATTTGGTCAAATGTCATGTATAAACTGCTGTGTTGTGATTGTGAAGTTGGATGTTACAATTTTGAAACCACCTCTGACTAGTGTTGACTGTGTACTGTTGACAGAAAGAGAATTTTGTTTACATTTTTAACTCAATGTGCCATGTTATTCCTGAGAGACAAATTTTTCTATGCAAGTGTTTTATTCATACAAGTCTTCATGCTTGGCTTTTATTCATTTGTTACGTTTTTTTGTTTCTTTTAAATTTCATTTGTAATTTTTGAAAATTTGATTTGTTAAAAGTGATTTTATTCTTTTTTTTTTTTACTTTTCACACAACAAAAATGTGTTGTTATTATGCTGTGTGTGTGTCTTTGGTGTGTCATGAAATTTCTTTGGTTTGAAAAAGACAATACCTGATCAGAGGCACCAAATGTTTTTAAGTGGTATTGAACAATGTCACTAGTTACAAAAACTGAAAAAGGAGTTAATGTACTAATAGAAAACAGGCACATTACCTTGGAGCCAACATAGTATATTTTTTTAAAATATTGTTTAAACATTACTAAAACCCTTCTGTTTACAAATTACATGATAATCTGTAAATAATTTTCACTGTCCTTTGACTCACAAATAGATCACCTCTGGCGAATCTGACAATATTTGTCCAAGGAAACAAAACCCATCTGTGGCATTCATACTTTCTTGCCATCACTAAACTAATGTGTAATCTGCAGCTGATTTCAAGTATTATTGTTTATTGACTCCCTGTGAGTGCAAAAATAAGAATTAGTAGGAATTACTATAGTTTGTCCATCATAGTTTGATGATGACCACTTTTGTCATCCAGGGGGCTGAGAGCTTTGCACTGGAGTTTTGTGCCTCCTCATGTGGCTGGTGAGACCTATGTGAGCCGGGAATGTTTGGCTGCACACTGGGCAGGTTATTCCAGCTTTAGCATGTGTCATGTTGGCTTTGCTTTTCTTTATCTAGCGCTTTTTTCTTATCTTCAGCAATTTGTGCGCCAGTGTTCACAGCGTGTCGCCATGTTGCTCTGTCATGTGCCTCTGTCTCCCAGGTGGCTGGGTCTATGGTGAACGCCTTCAGAGAAGCTTTGAGGGTGTTCCTGAAGCGTTTTCTTTGACCACCTTGCAAGCGCTTTCCTTGCCTTAATTGGCAACACAGGAGTCGTTTAGGGATGCGGAGGTCTTCCATTGTGCAGACGTGTCCTGCCCATCGTAGCTGGGACTGCATCTCCCTCTAATGGCATTGTGTTATAGCCTTTTTTTTAAAATAATAATACAAATGATTGGTGAAATTTGAAGTGAGTATAAACCTAACTTCTAGGTTGTTGTTTCTATTTGCATGGTTGCTTCTAGAGCTAGGGAGAATCTTATACCAGAAAAACCACAGGGGGGGGGGCCATCTCCAAAATGTTATCTGAAAATAATGTATTATAGAAAATAATACCAAAAACCCTTATCAACAGATTAACCATTTTATTATTGCTGTTTGAACTATTATTAAAATTATTGAATAATCAGAATGTAAAATTAACTAAATGTAATGAACTTTATATTTCTATTATTATGTTATATTACAGCTGACATGGTGAACTAATATATTGACAACCTTGCTTTGGTTTGCCTTTACACATTTTTAGAATCAGCTTTGAAATGTCTAAACTAAACTACTTAACCACAGAGAACAGTTTATCTAGATGTACATTATCCCTTCTTTATTTGTTTTTTGTTTTGTTTTGCTCATAAAGTATAATAAGGTCTTATAACAAAAGCTAATTGTCAGCAAAATGTCTTTGCAATATTGTAGCCTGTTTACTTATGACTCTTTGCTCCAGTGAGCCTTTGAGAACATTTCTTTTCAAAAGCTCCATTGTGCTTACATTGTATTTGTGGTTTATAAATGTATTCATCACTATGTGATGTTATTTGGATGTATCTTTTTTGTTTAAAAACTTAACTTCTTGCTATAGCGTTGATATACTTTGTTTTGATCATAAGTTATTGTCTCTTTCACTTGTTTATTTATTTGTACCGGTAACTTATTTGTTTATTTTAACTCTTTCTCTCCGTAACTATTTTTCCACGTTCCGACAGAATAGTTCATTTTTCACATCTGTACATTCTACCCTGTTATTATTTAACTTCAAAAACGTTACTTTTGGTACAGAATTATAGAAGAATGCATGATCTTTTTATACAACACAAATAATGTTTTTAAAACCAAAAATAAATTTAATTTAATTGAGTCAAAGGAATGATGATATCGTTAATTAGGAGAGAAAGAGTTAAGGCTTGATGATTTATCATGGTAGCCTCAATAATAGCAAAACTTAAAACCAAGGCAGTAAGATTAAGGACTTGCCAGTACCGGTATTTTATCACATATAAGGTGAATCTGTTTCTCCCAATATACAAAAAATTATCATCTGATCTGATACTTCTAGTGCTTTTAAGGAATGCCTTTGCTTTGTTAGGTTATTCTCATTAAAATGTAAAAATAAATTATTTTGGTCTGCACTTTTCTCTTGCTTTGTTACGCTATTCTCATTAAAATGTAAAAATAAATTCTTTTGGTTTGCACTTTTCTGTAAGTCACAAGTTCAGTTGTTGAACTGGAAACCCTGCCAAGTAATGTCTAAGATCATCATTATTTATTGTGTTTTCATGCCATATGAAGAGCTCTACCCCATTTAAAAAACATTTGTTGTTTTTTGTATTGAAGTTTTTCAGTACCGGTACATTTTTCAGGATATTTTTTTGTTCCAAGCTTCTAAATTCAACTGACTTTGATATAATAGAAACCATCAGTGACTTTCCAGTATTCAAGA
>JADKLZ010003354.1:0-10804 GCA_021533235.1 Biomphalaria straminea | reverse complement strand
GAAATAATACTGTACCGTGTATCTCTGAAGAACGTGTAAAAGTGCGTTGCCTTCAGAGCTTTAAACAAATGTAATTAATTTGCTTCAACATAATCCACAGCTTACATTTAATGTAAGAAAGCAAATAGAAAAACAAACCAGCGAAACAAATACATGTGTTTCTTTGTTCGTCATGTGTTAAACAAATTTGTAATTTTTAATGACTAAGTTGTCCGTAGCTTAATGCCCCTCATTACTTGGTGCCCCGTGCGCCCGCACATGGCTAGCCAGCCAATGTAATTTTCATATTTAATAAAATTAAGCTTGAAATTTGTGTTTCAAAAGCATTTTTACATAAATTATTATTTATATCTGCGAATATAGAATTCCTGACGCACAATCTTTAATTAGACATTACCGAAAGGTTATTCTGTCTGTGACATTTTACGTCTCGAGAGACCGATCTTTTCCCCTTGCAAGCTCTTGTGTGGCTAAAGAGGCCAATCCTTGATACACAGCTGCGATCGCAGGTTGGGCATATGTGATCACCATGCGCCGTTGCGTTTTCGCCCTTCTTTTCTGCTTCTGTTGTGTATGGCATCTGTAATCAAAGACCCCTCTTTTATGCTCTCTCTCCACGTGGATCTATCCAGCGCCACCTCTTCCCAGCTGCTAGTGTCGATATTGAAAAGCTTCATGTCCCATTTGCATACATCCGTATAACGTAAAAGTCGGATACCAGCGGTTGTCCTGCTGGCATTCTACGAACGTGGCCAAACCACCCAAAACGTCTTCTGCCTATAACAGAGCGGATGTCCTGGCACCCTGTTCTTTGTAGCGTATATAATTATATAATTAAAGAATGATGTAGCGTGTTTTAACTGTAAAAAATTTGCGTTTAATATATTTTGAATTTTATGTAAAATTAAAGGTATTGCACCGTACATACATCAATCTTTTGCTGATTGATTAATTCACATCGAACAAGTCTAAGTAAAATATCTTTTTTTATTTTTTTTAGAACCTACTATGATTTGTCCCCCTGAGAACAGAATAATTAAAGCCAATGTCTACGATGCAGTCTCTATTCGTTTCAAAGTGTTGGCTTATCCAGTTATTACTTCAGTGATAGTAACGAAATCTACGAGTCTAAACATCGAAGACACGAGCTGGAAAATTGAGACCAGAAAGTTGTCTAAAGTTCTTTGGTCCGTAGAACTTTCTAAAGAAAATATACAAGAGCAAGACTTTCATGACTACACTGTTGAGGTTACGCCCAGTGTGAACAATATAATATATAAAAGATTTTTTTTTCTTACTTTAAAAGGTAAGACATGTTATAGAACGTTAATTTAACACAAATTATATTTTAAAAGCTTGAAATGAAAGTAAAACAATAAATAAGTATCCCGTGTTAATTTAAAAGTATAGATATATGGCCTCCTTCAGTCGCGAGGCCTCAAGTGGATTACCACAGTTATCCTCAAGCAAGTCTACTTGCACTTAGTAAGGATGTGATAAAGGCTGGCTAACCCGCCGGCATCCATTGCACCGTTCCCCACAGAACGCAATGGTAAATTATAGGAATATGAAGTTCTCTCGTGAGCTCGGCCTCCGTCCTTGCATGGGTCGGGGGATGCCATTGCGTTGGTTCAAGGTACCATGAATCATAAAACTCATTACGTAAACAAAGAGTATATTACAATAGTGAATGTACCCACATTTGTGTGTATAAACGTTGTTTGTTTTCGTTTATAAATGAGTTTGTTTTTAAATCATGTACAAGGTACTTCTAAATTGAATCCTTTTAGTAATTAAGAATTATTTAAATATATAAAATGGTTCCGAATTTCTTATGATCGTATCATTTTTCGGAGCAAATAAAAAAAAGCATTTTCGTACTATAATTTTTTAAAGTCTAATTTTCCTACAAATATTGTTTTAGATCATCCAAACGTGACCATCGACTCTGTGTGGAACAGTATCACCAATGATACTTTAACAGTGCTTTACAGACTAGTGAAATCAGGGCTACCCCTGTCTTTTCCTATGAGCCAAAGAAAACCTTACACGATTGCGATTGTAAAACACAAAATGGCAAGTGAATATCTGATCAAAGTTTTCATACATAACTATACACAGTATATAGGGAAACTAGAGACCTTCTCTTTATTGGCAGGATCTATGGAGATAGTGCTTTCATTCAAAGCTACAAAAAAACGTAAGTTTTAGAAACGTACTTCATTTGTGGTATTGCTCTAGTAAACTTCAATCAATGCAGTATATACTAGAAGTTAACTAAATTTCCAATGGCTTACAATTAATCTTAACTGAATGTACAGCAGCTACCAACTTCTCAAAAGTGCCAGCTTTATGATACTACCATTCAATGTTAAATTTACAGAGTGTATGGCTATAAATAATTACTGAGGTACTAACAGGGCCGGTCAGGTTGCCAATGGTTGCGGGGGTCTAGATTTAGCTAGATCTATGTCTAGTTTGTATAAAAAATGACATTGGAGATCATGGGCGTAGCCAGGTGGGGGTTCTTGGGGTTCAAACCTTTTATTTTGTTTATTTTAGGTGCTAAAAAAATACCTCTTCAATATAAAAAAAGCAAATTACACACTAAAATTATTTGAGCGTAGCCAAAACCCTCCTCCCGCTGATGGCTTTTTTTTTTAAGTTTAAACCCCCTCCACATGGTTTTCAGTTTAAAACCTTCCCTACATAGCCTTTTTAGCAGGAAAACATTTCTCATCAATATTATTCTAAAGCAAACTACAGTCACCAAATTCTATGAACGTGGCTCAATGGGATTTTGAATTAAAAAAAAAAAAAACACTAGAGATTTAAAACTCCCCAACAGGTGATTTTGACGATAAAAATTTCCTTTTCGATGTAAAATCTAAAGCAATCTACAGTCACCTAATTTTAAGAGCGTAGTCAAGTAAGGTTACACATTTCTGCCAGTGGCTGGGCTCCATTGATAAACTACAGTGAATAGTCATTTGCAGAAATTGAAAAAAAAACACTTAATGTGGCTCAAAGATCATTAAGACAGATTTTAGGAGTCAGTTATAGAGATCGGGTCTAAATTCAGGAAATCATATGCCGAACTGGGAGTCGACACTGTAGTGAGGTTGTGACAGGGCGCGTATGAGGTTTGCGGGACAAAAGGGAATACGCATAATAAGAGTTGTGATGACATCCTATTACATCTTGGCGCCACACATTCATGGAAGTCCTCAGAAACAGGTGGGAAGAGGCTTTACATATTGCCATGACAAATTTTTGTGTAAGCAGCTTGCCGCCCAAATGATCCGAACGACGCAGGATAATGTACTATAGATACCTCACAATATGCATTTTGTTGGCTTTCAATACCGGATAAAGTGCTTGGCGGAGGAGCTCCCGGTGCTCCCCTAGAGCCCCCTTACTGTCAAAATATTTAAGTCTATGGATTTTTCAAACTAACTCCAGGAAGAGCCTTTTCCGGGATACAATAAACGTTCTCCGAAGGAATGAAGTGTCAGAATGTAATAAAGATTAATTATGTAGACACATACACACACACACACACAAAGAAACATACATGCATACAAATATTTGTATTCGGGGGGGGGGGGCAGCCCTCAAACCCTCCCCGAAAAAAAATCCTGGCTACGCCCATGTTGGAGATAATAATTTTTATTAGCGGGAGGACGTCTTGTTATGGGTCAATAATTTCTTTGTCGTGTTGCCAATTTATCTAATTTTGTTGGAAGAATAAATCTCTTTTAGTTTCTCTTTATTTTTAATGTATGGATTAGGTTAATAATTTTTCTTTATAGATATAAGTAAACGCTAAATGAATATATGGAGATACTGTGGCTGAGGGGTAAATCACTTGGAACTGGAAGTCCCGTGTTCGAATCCTGGTGAAGTCTGTAGGTGGACCACTTCGGGGGCCGATTTTGAGTTTGTGTTTTACACAAACACGTCTTGCTATTTTAACAATTAATTTAACAAATATTCAGTACTGCTATATTATAGCCCCTACACTTATTTCTTATTTTTGTAAAGTTTGCGAATTGTTTTTATAGATTTAAGTTTCAACAAAAAGATGATTTAGTTTTAAATAACAATACAAAGTTAAAAATTCAACATAAAACAATAACACTTTTATCGTCAACAGTTGACACTATACAACCCTGTGCTTCAACAAATCAAGAGATGACTTTGCTGACGAGCATTGGAGAAAGTCTCCAATTTATTATGTGTATAATATCAGAGAGTTTAATTCACCAAGAAGATGTAGTTTTTTCCAACACTTCCATGACCAATTTCAGCTGGTTTAAGTACTCCATTGAAATAAAACAAGAAAAAAACATAAATAATATAACCTGGACAATTAAAAATATAACCAGAGAAGACATAAAGTTTTATGTGTTTGGAATAAGAGACAAAGTAAGACAAACAGTGACATTTATATTGGATTTAAATTTAAAAGAAGGTAAGATTTAATTTTTATATTTAGTTAATTTATTCTCTAAATTTGTAAGAAAAATAGTATTATTCAACACATATACTTACTTACTACACACACACACACCACTACCTTCATCTATGTCACCACAAAGTTTATAACAATATATACATAAATTTAAAGCCAGATAAAAAATAATAATATATCAATTCCTAATTTAAAGGAGAAGAACTCAAAACTCTGCTACAAAAAATAATGTATAGAATATTTCTCTTATTTGATATCAAAATAAATAATTATCAATAATTTATTAAGTAACGGGTATTTTTGTTTAATGAATCATGTTTTGTAAGAAAGAATAAAAAAAATGTTTTAAAGTATCAACTTGATCAGAGAATGCGTGAAGGAGAAATATCAATTATTTAAGGTGACTAAACCCAACAAATATATACCTGTGAATACAGAAGTATCAATTTACCTTTAAACAAAACAATTCATTACCAGTAATTTATTGTATAATTGTTTTTTTTTATTGAATCATCATCATGTCTTATCTATGTCATAAATAATTGTACGAGGCTTCAGCTTGATCCGACAATGGGTGAGGGAGAAATTACGTGTACACCTTTTTACCAGACAGAGTGAGTATATATAAGCTTTGTAATAACAGTAATTACATTCCGAATAAAATCATTGTTGTTTTTCAGGTGCTCCATATTCCTGTGACAACAGAAAACGACACGTCAAACATGTGATCTCTAGAAAAACACTTGAATTAGGTTTTTGTATTCGTTCGTTCCCAGTCCTGAGTCGAGATATCTTCATTAATAACAACTTGTACCGAATCAACACTACAACCAATGACGTCGTAGTGGACTCTAGTGTTATTGAAGAAACATTTTCAAATTATATAACACTGAAGATTCCAGTTACTGACAATCTTAGTACCGTAAACATCAAAGTCAAGTCTATAATGAATCTGACTTCTTCATTCACCATTGGAGTCAATAACGGTAATCTTAAGTACTTAAGCACTTACTTTTTCTGCCTTATTTTTTCTATAAATAAGACTTGGTTAGCTCAGCTTTAGACTTTATAATCGGATGGTCGCGGATTTAAGTAACTGATCGTCCTAAACTTAGAAAAAAGTATATTTCGCACAATTTAATTTCAATAATTCGCTCTACACGAGGTTACTAAGAGAGTTTGTGTTTCCACACAAACTCTTTGTAAAATCGGACCCCTGAAGTAGTCCACCCAGGCAGGAAAAATGCAGGTTTCAATATTTTCATAAAGAATATCAGAATTAAATTCTATTAAACGCAAATGACAGAGAATAATGAAGAAGGAAGGTTGACAGATCTTGTGTGATGCCCCATGGGTCCTGCAGACCAATGGCTAGGTGAAAGTGAAGGTGAAGTTAGATGTGAACCTGGTCTAGCTGATTTCATATAATGATAATTGAAAGCCTCAATAAAAAATATTTAAAAAAATTGTTAGTTAAGTGTTTTGTAAAGATGGTAGACTTCCAGTTCACGTGATAATATGGAAAACTACTTATTAATTGTTGTTTTTAATCATGTCCCACTTATATGTATATTAAATTGATTTTTTCTCTTTGAAAAAAAAAACTAACCATTTTTGTAAATGTAGTAAATAGTATAACAGAACCTAAGTAACTGAGCAAAACATTTAAAAAAAAATGTAAGCCAAAAAATCTAAAACCGTTTGCATAAATGTGTTACAAATATGCTAAACTGCAATCTCCTTTATTTAATACCCTCCTGTATTTGTTACTATTAATTGTGGATAGTTGTAAAAATGGTGTATTTTTATTAAAAAAATGCTTGCATATTTAATTTTAAAAATTAAATTTTTCACTTTCAGAAAAGAAAAAAAGTAGCCGTTGCATCAGAATTTTTAAAGGACTAAAATATTATGATGGAATTTTTTTTAAATATATTCTAGTTTACGAGATCTAAACAAGACGGACGGACAGATGGAAGACATTCCATACAAAACTAATAGCGTCTTTCCCCTTTCGGGGGCCGCTAATAAAAGTTGAAACAGAATTTACAAAGTTGAAAGCATTGGACCATGTTGTAGTATTTGCAGTTTTGATGCGGAAGCCACGGCGATCTGTGGGGCCTTTAAAGTCAATGACTCTCAACTCGGCGAGGGAGGGCATCACAGATTGTCGTGGTCGATGACTGAAAACCACAGGCCACAGCGTGGTCAGGGCGAGTGACCTACCGAAAATGTCATATGCGGGCTGGTGAGCCATAACTGTACTCTAAGTATTGCTAACGTTCTCGTATGCCTTTTTGTTACAAAACAGTAGAGTAGAAACAGTACTATTGACTACACTACGTACTGCATTGTTATTGTTCTATATGTAAGATTTTGTTCTCAGTCCTCTAATATTTATTTAGCAGCCTTTATATGTAGTGATTTAGGATAGATGCATCTAAAAGCACAACCTGTGTCAAACTCTGAAGCTCCAGTATATGCTTGACGGAACCAAAACCAGTGACTCATCTGGGCGCATCCATTGTCTCGAAAGACACAAGAAAACATATATAGTGATTAAGAAACATTTTACGTTAAATTTGCATGCTAAATAATAATTTCTGCTTTGGTGGGGCCTGGAACGGTCGCCCGACTCGCGACCCCCATACGGCCGTGTCTGGTACAGACTTTGCAAAGCCCTGGACCATGGCTTCCCATTATCAACAATCATAATGGATTCACACAGTATAAGCCAATGTTGAGACCTCCCGGTAATAATGTAGTGGGTACTGAGTATCATAGGTGTGATTGGTAATACTATTGCAGACTCCCTCTCCCCCACCACCTACAGAACTACGTCACGACAGGTCTTGGTCTAGGAAAGCACAAATTCATTATATTTTTTAAGATTATTTATCTTGAGAAACAAAGCATAAGATTAAATTACCTCAATGAATCTCTAAATTGGCCTAGTTAGGAACTTCTGTGTATTATGCAGCTACGTCAATCGGAAGTAACACTCAAATAACGGACTCCAATAACACAGGCGAAATATTATGAAGATAAGTTATTCGACGCTGATAGCGAATGTCGAATAAGTTTAATAATAACAAGGTTACAAAGACGAAGTGGTCCACCCAGGCAGATTTCAATATTTTCAGAAAAAACATCCGAATGAAATTATATCAAAGATAAATGACAGATCTTATGTAGTACCCCAGAGGTCAAAATATACATCTTCCGTGCTTTGATCTCTCAACGTTTGCCTTGAAAAGCCGATGTTATACGCAACTGCCACTTCTCTGTTATGAGATGGTAACTTAGATAATAAATAGCCTACCTACTCATATGTTGGAACAAAATAAAACGTGAAACATAATGCCATTTATAACATTATTAATTGTCTAAATTAGGTCTCATTTATATTACATACTAATTAGGTTTTTTCTCTTTAAATACTGCTTGCATAAAATATTTTTAAAAATTAGATTTTGAGCTTTTAGAATAAAAAAGTAGCCGTTGCATCAGAACTTTGATTGATCTAAAATATTGTGATGTCCGATTTTCATTTTCTATTCTACTTTCTGACATCTAAACGGGACGAACTGACAGACAGACAGACACACAGACGGACAGACAGGCCACACAAAACTAATAGCGTCTTTTTTCCCTTTCGGGGGCCGCTAACAAAGGGAACAGTCGAATGTCGTCAAGCTAAATCTTACATAAATGCCCAATATTGGCATAAAATAAATTACATACAAAACAAGATTACAAAGAGAGTTTGTGTGATACACAAACTCAGAGGCGGCCCCCGTCGGAGTCGGATCCCTGTCAGATCCGCTTTGATCTCTCAACGGACGGACAGACAGACAGACAGACAGACAGACAGACGGACAGACAGGCCACACAAAACTAATATACATCTTCCGTGCTTTGATCTCTCAACGTTAGCCTTGTAAAGCCGATGTTCAAGGCAACTGCCACACTTGTTTTATGAGTTGATTACTTTACGAGTAAATACTGGTATGTTACTCGTATGTTGGAACAAAAAAAATGTGAAAACATGTGCAGTATATTAGATCATTAATTGTCTTAAAGTAGGTTTCATTTATATTGCATACTAATTAGGTTTTTTCTCTTTAAATACTGTTTGCATAAAATATTTTTAAAAATTAGATTTTGAGCTTTTAGAAAAAAAAAAGTAGCCGTTGCATCAGAACTTTGAATGCTCTATATTATCGTGATGTCAGATTTTCATTTTCTCTTCTACTTTCTGAGCACTAAACGGGACGGACGGACGGACGGACGGACGGACGGACGGACAGACAGACAGACAGACAGACAGACAGACAGACAGACAGACGGACAGACAGGCCACACAAAACTAATAGCGTCTTTTCCCCTTTCGGGGGCCGCTAAAAATACATACAAGATATGTGTACAAATGTAGAATTATTTAGATCCTATTTTCAGTATTGCTTTATCGCTTTAGTCGAAGAAAAAAAAATTTTATTAGAGATTTTTTATATAAAATTTATTCATTATAGGCTAATTTCCTCGTTGTTCTCTTTAAAAAAAAAAACAGTCAAAGAGAGAAACAAAAAGAAATAGAAAGAAATAGAGAGCGAAAGCCCACTATAAATTCTACGGTGCTAAGTAGTACACAATAATGCTTAAATAAAAATTTCGCTTATAAAAAGACACGCACACATGTGAATGATGTGATCGATGTGATAGTTTCAATTATATAATTGACATGGAGTTTGGGGCTAGTTTTTTCTAACAATTCAACAACCTACATGCGAACATTGGTCAATGTTTTCTATATCCGATTCAAACTATGTTAATTTACTCCAATCCCCACCACACTCACTCAAGAGATACATATGAAACATAATTAATATGACCTTTAGATAAACATCAATGTTCCTGCAATTAATGGTCTTTAAACATTTAAAAAATCGTAGGAATTGTTTTTTTTTTCTTTTTTTTTTGTTTTTTTTTTCATTTGTTTGCTTTTATTTGATAACTATTTTTATTTGCGTGAAGTTAAATATAAATATACATTATGTACAACTTTAAACTATAAAAAGATGCAATAGAGATTATTGTTATAGAAAAGACCCAAATAAATTTTATAAAGTAAAATCATAATTATTAGCGAATGTCACAGAAAAGAAGCATCCGAGATTTTCAAATGCGATAAGTTTTAAAAGCATGCTGATTATCACGACATAGGAACACAATTTACCGACTTTTGTCTTACACAATGGAAGAATGGAACACGGCTATATAACAAGGTAGATATTTTTGTTTTCACTTTTAGTTCTTGTTCATTTAGTTAAACAGTAATTATTTTAAAGTAGACCAAAAACGATCATCAAAAAAAAGTATAGCAAGTTGCTAAATAAATGAGGGGTTCGTGGCAGAAGAAAAAAAAACACACAACCTACGTTAAGATAGATTGTTGGATAGATGGAAAAGAGAATGACGTACTTAGAGATAGATGGTTGGATAGATGGAAAAGAGTCTGACCTACATAGAAATAGATGGTTGGATAGATGGAAAAGAGGCTGACCTACATAGAGATAGATAGTTGGATAGATGGAAAAGAGGCTGACCTACATAGAGATAGATGGTTTAGTAAAGTAAAAGGAAACTCTCTAGTTAGAGAACATTTAAAGAACATATTTACTATTTAAATCTGAAGAAAAAAAAAGAAATTAAAGAAATTAAAAAATAATAATTATCTATTAACTAGAAACACAATATTTTAATAATCTGAACGTAGTATTAGGAGTATGTACCTAATGCTATAGTCGGATGTAAATGTTAATTTAAAATTGATGATTTTAAGATAGAAATAGCTAACATTAAAATCTGAAAACATGACAACAAACATTGATCATAAGCTAAATTACAACTATATTTCAGATTTCCTAGAAAGTTAAAGTTCCAAAATTAAAAAAAAAAGTTGATTAGGTAGATGTCTACAGAGTTGTCAACTCAAGACTAACAATCGTTTATTTAACGACGGACTACAGAGTACAAGGAAGTATTTGCTTGAGTGTTGTTGCCCATGACCCTAGAGGTACGTAATCCCTTGTGCTTGTGTTAGCAATGGGTAGAGTTGTTGCCCATTCAATAAGGGTAAGTAGTATATTATTTTTTACAAGTTATAAAGTCAATCCGTCCGTCTGTCTGGTACCAATTGTGTACACGTTATTACTTTTATGTCGGATTTTAAATTGACCAATATGTACAGCAGGGGTCTCAAACACGCGGCCCGCGGGCCGCTTGCGGCCCGCGAAACTATTTTGTGCGGCCCGCGACCGCCTCCGCGAA
>JADKLZ010003352.1:0-12717 GCA_021533235.1 Biomphalaria straminea | reverse complement strand
CGCAATCCGTTTCGCATAGGGCCCCGCTATCGCTAGGACCGGCCCTGGCGATGGGTAACTGGTAAATATTATATTCTATATGATATCAAGACTTGAAGTTATAGATCTAGATATATAATATATAGATCTAATTAGTTTATTAGTCTATATAATATTAAAAGTGTGACAGATTTAATTACCATACTGATACAGAGTTAGTTGCCAAAGCAAATAAATATTGACTAGATAATCATAATAAGATAATATTCGATCTAGATCTAGTTGGAAGACACTTTAAACAGACCTGCCACAGAAGATGAGACACAAAGCACAACGAGATAGATTAGAATTGATTAGATGAATAGATAGGAGCATCTCATTTGAATTCTGGCAACACACTTAAATTAAGCACTTCGACCGCCAGTGACAGGCAGTGACCAATAAGCTTCTGTTTCAAAACTTGATCGAGAATAGATCTAAAAAACGAAGGGATTGGTCAGTTTATCTGGGACATGCGCAATGGTTACATCCGGAACTAGATTTGGGGGGGGGGGGTCGTTCGTAGATGACGTCACGCAAAAATTACCTATTTTTGACCCCTCCCCCTTTGTCACAAATTCTCATACCCCCCCCCCTCTGCGTCACGTCACAAAAAAAAAAAAAATTCAAATTATTTATTTCTCGTCAATTTTTTTTTCCCAAAGATGTTTCATGTGCTCGCATCTGTTCTGTTGTCACAGATTATAATAGTAACATTAACGTACTGTAGCAAGGCCAACGGGAAATACAAGGCCCTAGCTCTGACGTCAGCGAGACCCCACGTCATCACTGGTCAGAGGCCATTGTTTTTCGCTTAGGCTAATCACTGCGTCACTGCGTGTAGTGTGTGCTGTGAAGTGTAGATCTACAAATGTTTCTTTTAAATCAACTAGAACTTCATAATGATAATGGATTACAATTATAGTCTAGGTAATAGTCTAGATCTACTAATGGCGAACAAATGTTGTATCGTTTTGTTAAGGATCTAGTTTTTATAGATCTAGAATTTAGATCTATGCTTCCCGATTGCCAAAGATGAGGCTAAGCCTTAGCCTTAGAAAGAAAAAATGGCCAGCGGTAAAAGATTTGCTAGATGATGTAGAAGGATTACGTACCATTAAAGGAGTGCTCTAAAGTAAGTTATTATTATTAACATATGTAGATCTAAAAAATATTAGTATTATGAATAATTTATTGCCTATTAATTAATTTATTATGCTTTTGATGATTTACATGATTATAATAAATCATTATTATAAAAAGTGGATAGTTTTATAGATCTAGAATCTAGATCTATAGGAATTTTTAATACTAGATCTACTTAATACTATGCGTCACTACTACTTAGGACTGTGTAAATTAAATATATTAATTATTAATATAAAAACGATTCTGTTTATAATTATAGAGTCTAGATTGACCTATCTAGTTTATATAAATAGCTATAGGCCTATAGATTCTAGAAGTAGATAGACAGACATGTTTACATTTACTTCAAGTTAAATATGTACATATTCTAAATAGAAGTAAAGATAGACTAGACTGTTCTGTAATACAGCTATCATATATATGTACAAAATTATTCAAATAAATGTTATATTATATTCATTATACTGGTCTATTTATTTACAGTTTGCATTTCTTTTCAAAATATTAATTGTAAACTTTAACTTTCAGATCTGCCATTAACATTTTCAAGACGAAGTATCAGGGACAGTATTGAAGGATTACTACCATTAAAGGAATACTATAATGTAAGTAATAATTATTACTAGCATCTATAGTAATTTAGTATATTAGTAGGCCTATTCTAAATAATTATTAGATTCTTGTGCTTTTGATGATTAACAAGATTATAAAAAGAGGCTAGCGATAGTGCTAGGAATTATATATTATATGACTACTTTAGGCTAGGACTAGATGTAAATCTATTAATTTAATAAGGATTCTGTCAATAATTATACTTTATACAAATAGCATAGTCCATGTATAAAAGTACAGAGAGGCAGGCAGTTACTAGATCTATGTACAGATTGAATGTTAGCCAATATAAGATCTGTCATATGTGTACCAAATTATTCAAGTAAATGTTAGATATTATTATGTTATATATTTACTGTTTGCATTTCATTTCAAAAATATTTATAGTATACTATATTTCACTTTCAGATCTGCCATTAACCTTTTGAAGACAATGAAGTATTGCGGCCTAGGTACTATACATGAAAGAATAGAGAGTGCATTAAAGAAAGAGTAAAGTCTCCGTACACTAGACGGCACTAGTTTCGAGAGAGATTTTGAAAACATGGGTCTGTGCTCTTGAAGAAAAGCCAGCCATATGAAAAATGGCAGGCTCCTCCACCACCAAAGCGAATACCAATTTGATCCACAATATATGTGGACAGGAGTATTTCTCCTAAATAGGGCTCCACAACCATATAAAAAAGTGTTCGAGTTGAATCATAGTCATTTAGACTAAATGAGGCATCATTGATTTCAAGATACTCTACGAATATAAATGTCTTCATTTTGGATGTTCTTTGTCAAGAGGAGTGTATGATTTATGTACATTGTAAAGGTTCTGGTCCAGCTGAGGTAGTATATATTATATTATATATTATATTTTTCTTGGTACATCTCTTGGTACGTTTTTTTTTTTAAAGAAGCAAATTTAAGTATTTTGTAAAGGTGATAAGCAACTAGCTAAAACCGTATCCTACATTTATCAATTAATTTACTCAATATCAATTTTATCAATAAATTAACTCATAGAACAAATTTCTATTACAAAAAATTTAACCTACAATACTAACAGTTTAATAGTACTATTAAAAAAACATTTTTAAAAAAGTACTCTAACAAAAAAATGAGATGAAATAAATGTTTTAAATTGACTTCTATGAAATGACTAAATTTTGTGTGTGTAATAAGGTCATCATTAAGAAGACCATGTCACTTTTTATGGGTCTTACTAAATTAGGCATTTTTTATCCACATCCTGCAGATTCCTGCTAATAGGTCCTGTTTTTTTTGTTATTGACCATGTACATATATTTTAATGTTTAAGATACAATAGGGTAAATCAGAAAGATAATAAAAGATTTCTTTTGACTTTCCTAATTTTAATCATTAATCAAAACATCTTAAAACTTCTAACACTTTGAAATGAAATGAACTTGAAAGTGTTCAACTTTTAAACTATATGCATATGGTTTTTCAATTTATGGCCGATAGTATACAAAAGCAATAAAGTACTTGGTCAAAACTATAGTTTGTTGCAATTTTAGAAATCATTTTACAATAGTGTATTTTAAATTATTGCAATATAAAATATATTTTTTCTCTTAATATGTTCATTAAGCATTTGCAATAAAAACTTAATTCTTTAAAGTGGTATATTTTGTCTGCAAATAAAATTGCTATATAGCACCACACATTTGTTTTCACTTTGTGTGTTATTTCTGTTGTGATGCTTGCTATCAATATTGCATTCTGTGTACATACATGAAGTTGTAAATTTTAAATTCTAATAATATACCGGTATATGTAGGTAAAATTTTGTTTATAGTCATAACATACATGTCTACATGTTGGTGAGTTACAAACTATACCACTTTGCCTAATCACTTTAGTAAGCACTGATGTAAACATTCATCCAGTTCAGTTTACAACACACGCAAGACAGTCTTCAATCATTTAGTGTGTATAATATAAGTAAATACATAAAGTCTAGATCTATTAATTAGTCTACTTAAATAATACGTCTGTTTATAGTCATCAGGATAACAACTACTTGTTGGCTGTGTTACAGTTTGCAACACTTCGCCTAAGTTCTAATGCTAACACGCAGAAGGCAGTCTTCAATCACTTAGTGTGTGTATTAAATAAATACATAATGTCTAGATCGAGTAATTAGTCTACTTTAATAATACGTAAGGCAGTCTTCAATCACTTAGTCACCTTAGTGTGTATATTAAGTAAAACATAAAGTCTAGATCTAGTATTAGTCTAGTTTAATAATAATACGTAAGGCAGTTTTCAATTAGTGTTTAAAGGGCCTACTAAGTAAATAAATACATAAAGTCTAGATCTAGTAATTAGTCTACTTTAATAATACGTCTGTTTATAGTCATCAGGACAACAACTACATGTTGGCTGTGTTACAGTTTACAACACTTCGCCTAAGCGCTAATGCTAACACGCAGCAAGGCAGTCTTCAATCACTTAGTGTGTCTATAGTAAATACATAGTAATTAGTGTACTTTAATAATACCGGTACGTCTGTTTATAGTCATCGGGACAACAACTACACGTTGGCTGTGTTACAGTTTACTACAACACTTCGCCTAAGCGCTAATGCTAACACGCAGCCAGGCTCTGGTTACGATCAGAAACAATGGTCTCCGACCTACTACGTCACAAACCAGTCTTTTGGCCTGAGGTCACGGAGGTCACGACTGTAGACATTAGTAACAACAATAAATAATAACGAGACTTTCTTTATGAAGGTAGACGTAAAGAACTATTTTATTTCCGATCAATCTTTTGCTTTCACTCAAAAACATAGACAACAAACAATGACGTAATATCATATATTAGCACACATCGATAGTATGTATACACGGGAAGATTTTCTTCTGCTTGAGGAGCTGACTCGAACATTAAATTGTTTTCAATAAGATCTTCATCTATCTATTCAACACTCTCCTCACCTGTGTGAAATTCTCAGTCGGCAGTGCCAGCATGATTTCAGTTGAACTCCTCAAACAAGACTGAAATATCTCAATATCTTCAATGCTTTTTATTTGAGAATAAAACTACCAGAGAAGTTCATGTTGAAATGAGTACCTAAAAATGTTTGAAGATTAAAAAAATATTTTATTTCTATTTTTTTTTCTGAATTTTAAATTTGTGACATCACAAAATCGCTACCCCCTCCCCCCTTGTCACATTTTCTCAAACCCCAGCCTCCCCTCTTAGAGCGTGACGTCATTTACGAATGACCCCATAGACCTATGCCTAGCTGTAGGCTACACACTTTGACGTTTAAATTACGCTGACCCGTGACCTCTCAACACTGTTACCTACCCCTGTTACCTATCCCTTAGTCTGGTGGACCGTTGGGGCACCAAGCAAGACTTGTGGACCATCTTTCTCCATTCCTCTCTATCCTTTGCCCTGATTAAAACCTCGTTCAATGGTAGGCCCGTCCATTCTTTGATGTTGTCTTCCCACCGCTTTCTCTGTCTGCCCCTTCTTTTTCCTGGTACTGTTCCCTGGAGGAGGTCTTTGCGAGTCCCGAAGATCTTGTTACATGGCCATACATTTTGAGCTTTCGTTTCTTCACAGTATTTAGCAGGTCATCATGGGGTCCAATCGCTGCAGTAACCCTGTCTAATCTCTTGATTTGTGATGCGGTCTTTAAATGTGATGCCCAGGATCCTTCTGTAGCATCTCATTTCCATTGCTAGGATCCTCCTCTCTAGCTCTGCAGTCAGCGTCCAAGACTCACAAGCATATAGAAATGTGGCCAAGATCAGGGAGCGCATCAGTCTGATTTTGGTGCCGAGAGCTAAGCCTTTGTCTTTCCATATCAACTTGAGTTTAGAAAGGGCCGCTAGGGACTGTGCTATTCGGACCATTAGTTCGGGCTTTGTTCCCTCATCCGAGACAATAGCTCCGAGGTATTTAAAGCTGCTAGCGCTAGTTAGCTTTTCGCCTCCAATACTGATGGCCTTTGTAAAGCCCTGTTGACTATTGGTCATGATTTGTTTTTTTTTTCTGCATTTATTTGCATGCCATAAGCTGCTGAAGTCTTGTCAATGTGCATCACTAGGTCGGCTAGTTCGTCTTCTGTCCCTGCTAGGCCATCAATGTCATCTGCGAAGCGCAAATTTGTAACTTTTCTTCCTCCAATGCTTACAGTACCTTCAAATCCTTCGAGAGCATTTTCGATTATTCTTTCAAGGAAGATATTGAAGAGTGTTGGTGAAAGAAGGCAGCCCTGTCTTACTCCAACTGTGGTTTTGAACCATTCCCCAATATTGTTGTTGAATATTCAACACACATACACACAATCTGCTACAACCTGTGATCGGCACACTCGTCATCCAAAAGAGAGAAATATAAAGAATAAAAAATTGAAGTTAGATCAGAGTTTGTAGCCCTGAAAGCTTTATTGAAATAATATTGAGGTAGTTCCGAATCTCCGACCTACTTTATAAAAAGTCACGTGAATGTGGTCCTATGCATGGCAATAATGCAGTGGCGTAGCTACCAATGTGCGGGTGGTGCGGGTCGCACAGGGCACCAAGTGGACAGGGGCCTCAAAATCCCCCTAGTGTGTGTTAATTTCATATTTCCTTGAACTTTTCAGTAAAAACGACTTAGTGTATAGACACGAATAAACATGAACTACTGTATTTTAAACATGAACTAACGATTTATAAACTAGTCATGTCATACAGCACACAAGTATGTCTTTAGTAAACTTCTCAAAAATTCATACTGAAGAAGCTGAACAATCAGACAGTGTAAACAATACAGAAAGTAGGATAATAATTCTAGACTGAACCACATTGGAAATTGGCCTGATGTCATCACAGATAATATTCGCATATACCTTGTCACTCAATGATCTGAAACACTTCAGCGTATGGACAGTCAATTTAGAGAGCTGTATAGACATCAAGAATCAGCAAAAGGAAAGGCTAGAAAGCTTTCAAAGTTCTAAGAAAGTGGACGTGTTATTCGCCAAAAAAAAAAAAGAATCTTTATTTTGCTTCCAAGCATACTTTTCTCGACAAGATCAAGTACCAAAATCTTCATTTAAATCCAAAGATGGATTCAATGAATGGTGGAGGTTATCCCCGAAAATAAAAAACAACATGAGACCAGCAGATCTCACATTCAGTGATCGCTTGCTTGGAGGAAGCTTGAAGTTCGCCATTAACCAGTATTGACATAAGGCCCAAGATTTGATTATACAAGAGACGAAAACCTGGAGAGAATCTTTGGCATCAATATGGCACTGCGTGGGCATCGCCAGCGAGCTGAAGAAGTGTTGGAAGGGCAAAATCAAGGCAATTTCTTGGAGTTAGTAGAATAACTATCAAAGTACTATCCACTCTTGAGGGAGCATGTGTTTTGAACTAAGCTTTGTTCCAGACCGAATAAATACATGTCACCACAAATACAAAATGATTTATTACAATATTGGGGGATCTCGTTAAAAAACAAATCATACAGCAAGTAAAACAAGCCAAATAGTTCTCTATTATTTTTGACAGTACACCTGACATCTCAAAGCTGGATCAAACTTCCCAAATTTTACGGTACGTTGTCATGGATAATGACGGGGTGCAGGTTCGTGAGTCTTATCGCCACAAAGGACAGGCATGCTGCTGGAATCGCTGAGATGATTCTAGAGAAACTGCGTTTGGATGGCTTAGACATGATGGACGGCAGGGGTCAAGGCTATGATAATGCTGCGGTCATGAAAGAAAACTAGGTGTCCAAAAACGTATTCTAGAAGTCAATCCCAAAGCACTATTCATTGCCTGTTCAAATTATTATCTTAATTTAGAAGGAATTTGAGCTGTTGAAGCTGAAGTCAATTCGGTAACATTTTTTTTGGTACACTGGACTGTTGACACGCCTTTTTCTCAACTTCAACATACCGCTGGCATATCCTTATCAAAATAACCGGAACTAGCCTTAAACGTTTAGCTGAGATCCGCTGGAGCGCCAGTGGAGAAGCCGTCAAGATGGTTAGAGATACATTTTCTAAAATTATAGAAACTGGAGACATAAACTAGCAGAGATGAAAATTCATCGACTAGATCTGAAGCAGGTGGATTATTAGATGCTATTCAGTCTTTTAATTTTCTCACCTATCTTGGATTTTGGGCTCCTGTATTAACTGAAATTAATGATGTGCAAGTCTACCTTCAAAAACAAGGATTGTCTATTCGAGACCGCTCACTCAAACTAAAAACAGAGACATTTTTAAGTAGTAATCGAGAGGACATCGATGAAGCCAGCATTACCTTTGCCGAAAGCGTGTGCTCAGGTCTGAAAATCAGTACAGAACCTCAAAAACGTATTGGCAATAAGAAAAAAATGCCTGGTGAGAAAAGTGATGACTCTGTACTTACACACAAAGAAGAGCTACGAGACAGAATCAGTGTTATCTTGGACCCGATTAGAGCAAATTCATTATGTAGCAGATAGATATGAATTTTTGTCGCCTTCCCAGCTTTTAAATCTTCAGGTCGAAATCAATCTCGATAGTAATTCTAGCGACATTGATAAAAACGAATTTCTGATGGAACGAAAAAGGCTCTAAAAAAGTTCATATTTTAAAATAGATTTATATTTCCCGGTGATGAGAAACCGAAAACTAAATTTTTAACATTGCAATAACAATTAGATCAATAGTATTATCCCCCCCCTCTCCCAAGTCTAGATTCTAGACTAAATCTAGATCCATAACACTTAAAACAATCTTCCTCGCTTGCCATTATAAAATTCTAAATAAAATTAATCTTGTTACTTACCCGCATCTTCTTTTCTTATATACTACAAGCCCAACACTCAGTGGCTTCTAGAGGTGACATAGAGACATCTGCAGAGAACATGGTTCCGCCTGCTTTAAGAGCAGAGGAAAACATTATTGAAAACGGACAAAATTCACCTGCCAGAGATACGCCCTTACAGCACACGTATAATCTCAGAAGTAGAGCGAAAAGAAACTAAACGGGGGGTGAATGTTGTGTATTTATATTTCTTGTTGTGTGTTGTCAACTGATCTGTTCTAGTGTGTCAAAATGTCATGGTGTCCTGGTCAGCTTGTGTGTGTGTACTGTTATTGTGAACTGTTTGGTCATTCTTGTTTAATAAAACCTAGAGTCTAGACATGCCTTCTAGTTGTGTTACATTAGGTTACTACAATCCCCTTTAAAGAACATATGTTGGCTGACTTCCAGAATGTGTTGAAGGGTGACTCACAGAACGAGACCTGTGCCAGGGTAGAACAGATGTACACCTCAGTGGAAGAAATGACGAACCCAGATCTGAAAACTTTGAATGAGGTGGTAGAAACCCAGAGCCACGAAATACGCAGCTACAGTGGCCATGCTAGTGACGATGGTGCCTCCTGTGACTCTAATCGCTGCAGCCGTACGAAAGTAGCTCAAATAAGAAGAAATGTGGTGATTGCTGCGAATACTTCGAGTACAAACCTGATGAAGCTGTTAAATAACATTTGCACGATGAAAGCTACCAGCGAGATTTGGAACCTGATGTCTTTCTAGAGGTCAGGACCAGTGAGATAGGCCCTGGTGATGATCAGGAACACCCACCGAAACCTGATGACGCAGCAGAGACCCTTTTGCAGGCAGAAGGTGGTCGAAAATGTCTCAAGACAACAGACGACTGTTCCGCTACTGAGACTAGTCGAATGAAGCCTGATGCCGAAGGTGAGGGATCTTCGAATGTGAAGATTTACCAACCTGCCCCACAGGCAGGGGCGGACTGGGAATCAAAATCGGCCCGGGCATTACCGTATTAACCGGCCCACAAATACCATGTCATATGTTGTATCAGTGCTAAGTTCATGAAATTTGTGACTAGTTTTCTTTTTTTTTTTTTGTTTGTTTATTGAAAGGGGATTTTAAGCCCAGCCTCTTCTCTTTGGCTTCACTGTGGCAGTAACTTAAGTTTCCGTTTCAGACAATGAGGTCTAAGGCAGCTGATGGTTTGAACCCCCCTCCTGCTACGCCCTTGTGACATATTATATTTGTAAGCCTAATTCTCATCAAAACATATAACGTTTAATAAAATTTCGAAAACTGAAAGTACGCTCTCATAGGATTACGTATTATATTTAATTTATACCTGTGTTTGTTTGTTTGTTTGTTTTATATGTTTCGGAAATTCCTTCAGAGTTGAAGATAGTTATTTCCTAGTCCAAACCTCCCGCAGGACGGCGGGGGATGGGAGCGGGCAGGGTTTGAACCCGGGACCATCGGTAAATCGATACGACAGTCCAGCGTGCTAACCGCTCGACCATAAAAAAAAAATACAATAGCAGCATCAATGAGTATGAAATGAATGAATTATTAAATGTTTTGCAGACTTTTGGTATTTTTATAGCTTACAGACGTTACTTTAAAAAAAAAATTTAGGTATGCATGTTGCTCTTTGACTTAAGTCGTGGGTATTCCCGTCTGACACATTCCATTAAAAGATTAGAGAATGCAGAACGGTTAGAGAGGCACTTACTGTGAAAAGCTCTTGCTTTGTCCTACTACATTCTCAAAAAAAACGAGAATTGTATATGAATATCACCAATAAAAATATAAATCTTCTATCATTAAATATCAGATGTGACAGCGCTATATAAAACCAGAGAATTGGTATACGAATTTCCGTCATTGACTTCATACTAAGCATAAAACAAGTATTTCAGAACTTGTGGTCTATAGGGCAGATGATGTAAAGGTCATCTGTTTCTGTGACCTATGGTTAACGAGGGTTTCGTGTGGCCAGCACAACGATCTTTACTTTTCCCATTAAAGCTGGGTGAACTCAGAGGCGCCCAAAGATCTCGAAATTAAAAATTTTAGTCTTCATCAGGATTCGAACCCCGGACCCCAAGCCAAGCGCTTAACCACTCAGCCACCTCGCCTCCATGATATACTGAGTATATATTTGTCATTAATTAAAATAGCAAAAATAATTATTTAGATCTTGATCTTGATTTGATTTTTTTTTAAACATACAATATTTTTTTGTAAGCTGAAGTATAATATTTTTAAATTTATGTTATTAAAATTAAACAAAAAGAATGCTTCCTCTTACTTTGAAAATCGCAGAAAGAACTATAGATTGAGCTGTGAATAAGTTTTGTGGTTTGCAATTTCGCGGCTATGTGTGTTAAAAGTTAATTTCTATTAAGTATTGTTGAAGAGCTAAGTGTCACCCTTTTTTTTTTTGCTGCGTTATATCAATGTTTCCTAACTTACTCTCCCTCTTCCCTCGTTTTCGGTAACATTGTCAATGGAACCATCAAAAGTCGGGGTAGGGAAGGAGGAAAACCAAGTGGGAGTGTCATCAAAGTCCATGCCGACCAGCAAAAACGTTTAGGCCAAACACAAACACACAGACATCAAAGCAGTATTGAAGCCAATGCCGCTCGTAGGCCTACACAGCTAAATGTAATATGCATAGTGTATTATGTACATTTTTGATATACTTATTGAATTTCAAACAAAATTAATTGTAAAAAAAAATAAATAAAATAAAACGTGTTCGGGCAAATGTGTCTTTGCTACTATAACTTTTTTAAAAAGTTGTTTGCATTAAAAAAAAAATTTCTTTGGGCGCAACCAGACCGGCCCATTTGGTACCGGCCCACCGGGCATTTGCCCGGTATGCCCATATAGACAATCCGCTCCTGCCCACAGGCGTGTCCAGAAGATGATGACTTGTCCCATAATTTCCCCTCCTGTGGCCCTGAGACCCTTCCCAAAAGTCCTCTTCGAGAAAGCCATTTGAAGCAGACTGTTTGGCCGATGATCTTGATGATACCGGCCCTGGCATCCTGTCCCTCCCCATGTGTAAAGTGGCTGCCCTCAGTACAGAAATACAGAAGGCGAAGTTTGCTGAGGTCAACGTGCATCGAATTACAACCACGATGTCGGTGCGACCAGGCAAAGGTCAGCTGGAGGAGAAGACGAAAGCGACATTTGCTGAATGTGACGTTGAGGGCTTCGTCTAACTCTAGAGGCAAGCCCATAGTCACCCCCACCGATCGACCCCCACCTGCAGCGATGAAACTATAATAAAATAATAGTTCGTCCATCGTGGTTCGATGATGACCACTTTGTCATCCTGGGGGCTGAGGGCTTTGCACTAGGGTTTTATGCCTCCTCATGTGGCTGGTGAGACCTATGCGAGCCCGGAATGTTCGGCCGCACTCTGGGCAGGTAATTCCAGCTGGAGCTAGTGTCATTTGCCTTGCTTTCCTTCTCTGGCGTTTTTCTTTCGCCAGCGTTGTTCTTTTTTCCTCAGCAACCTGTGCACCGGATCTCACAGCGCGGCGCCATGATGCTCTGTCATGTGCCTCTGTCTCCCAGGTGCCTGGGTCAATGTTGAACTCCTTTAGAGAAGCTTTGAGGGTGTCCCTGAAGCGCTTTCTTTGACCACCACAGCGATGAAACTACATATCCCACGTCATGAAATTGATTCTGTCCGATCTAAAGAGGGGACTGTGCTGTAAACCTGGTGTTTTAGCCTACCCAAATCGCCCCAGACAAAAGGCACGAATGTCACGGCGAAAGTGATCAACTGGAGTGGTCAAGATAGTTCGAGAAGGCCAGTAGAGACACTATGTAAGAGCGAGTGTGTCAGAATCGACGCACTTCACGTTACCTCGCAATGTGACCAGTGCGAGGCGAAGTCAGAACCAGCATGGTGTGTGAAGTCCGGAGCAAGGCTATGTTTTTGAACAGACAGTGTTTATGTTATTGCCAATGGGGTCCATTCACCAAACGTAAACAAACAACATTTTCTCTATATGTTCTATACAAATTACGCCATCAGTAAGGGTGTCACGTGATCCGTATTTTCTCTATTTTATCAATATTATGACGTGGCTAAATTTGTTTATTTACATTTGGTGAATGGACCCCATTG
>JADKLZ010003347.1:0-10499 GCA_021533235.1 Biomphalaria straminea | reverse complement strand
TCTATCTATCTGTCTGTCTGTCTGTCTGTCTGTCTGTCTGTCTGTCTGTCTGTCTGTCTGTCTATCTATCTATCTATCTATCTATCTATCTATCTGTCTGTCTGTCTGTCTGACCTATCTATCTACCTTCTATCTATCTATCTATCTGTCTGTCTATCCATCTTTATATCAATCTGTCTTTCTTTTTTGCTATCTATTTATCTATCTTTCTGTCTGTCTGTCTATCCATCTTTATATCAATCTATCTTTTGATAAATTTTTGCATGTGTATTGATATATTTTGGGTGCCTCTGAGTCCACCCAGCTCTAATGGATACCTGACACTAGCTGGGGAAAAGTAAAGGCGGTTGGTCGATGTGCTAGCCACATGACACCCTCTTTAACCGTTGGCCACAGAAACAGATGACCTTTACATCATCTGCCCTATAGATCACAAGGTCTGAAAGGGGAACTATTGATAGAATTACTGTTTGTCTGTCCGTCTGAATCTCTTGTAGATGAGATCATGTATGTTCATGTATGTTAAAGTATGTTCATGTATGTTAAAGTATCTCCTTCACCTTCACCTAGCACCGTTGAGGCACCACACACGATCTGTCAACCACCTTTCTACATTTCCCCCTGTCCTTTGCTTTGGACAGAATTTCATTCCAGGACAGGTCTGTATATTCTTTGATGGTGTCTTTCCATCGCTTTCTCTCCCCTGAGGATCTTGTCATGTGACCTTAGAGTTTGAGCGTACGTGTTGTTGTGTTGTTTGTTTTTTTTTTGACAGTGGTTAGCAGGTCATCGTGGGGTTTAACTGCTGCATTACTCCTGTTTCTATTCTGTTCATGCGTGATGTGAATATTTCCGTAGCACCTTAGTTCCATTTCTAGGATCCTCTTCACGAGATCTGCAGTCAGTGTCCAGGATTCCCATGTATATATGAAAGTGGCCGTGACCAGGAAGCACATCAGTCTGGTTTTTGTGTCCAGGGATTAACCCGTGTCTGTCCAGATTGTTTTGAGTTTAGCAAGTGTAGCTGTAGACTGTTCAATTCTGGCCAGAAGCTCATGTTTGGTTCTTTCATATGAGACAATAGCTCCAATGTATTTAAATCTACTGACACTTGTCAGCATATATTAACTAATGAGCGCGAGGATTGTTGTGGACTCAACGAGCAGTCTTTCACTAAATTCATGATAAAAGAATCAGTTTGAATCATAAAGAGTAGAAAAAAAGAATGGTACATAAATAGTAAAACTTTCCACGACTCTCTTATGGATCTTATTTTTTTTTCTTTCTTTGGCGGTTTTGTTATAGGACTAAAAAGAAATTCACTCTTCTAGTCGATATTAAATATGCATGACTGAATGCATGACGCGTAGGACGTAATCATCTTCTTTTTTTGAAGTAACGTCTGTATTGTATAAGATAAGAAGATATTTTAATGTCCTTGACGCTTGACTATTATTACAATTCCTCAATTTGCTTATCAATTTTCATGGGTCAAGTTTAAAGCTGTCTGGAAACTAATATGGAAAACTGCTTTAGACATTTAAGTATACCTTTAGCAAAGGAATAACTACACAATTGATTACATAGTGACATTGTCATTTTAGCGCAGTCGTTGAGCCGTTGGACGATTGGGCGTAAAATTTGTTAGTCACATTATGTATTATAATTTTATTATGTCTTTAAAAAGAAGGATAGGCCTGAATGTTTCTGTTGTGTTCAAGTAGGTTTTCTATTTTTCGGATATTTCCAAT
This sequence comes from Biomphalaria straminea, assembly GCA_021533235.1. Taxonomy (NCBI): domain Eukaryota; kingdom Metazoa; phylum Mollusca; class Gastropoda; family Planorbidae; genus Biomphalaria; species Biomphalaria straminea. The sequence goes on along the minus strand of JADKLZ010003347.1, from coordinate 8,748 downwards.
ACAATTAAAGATTACTACATCTTTGCAAAAACTTGCCAACTACAAGATGTCAGGGGAAAGTAATAATTCTGGATACATTACAGAGTGAAGGGAAGATAATATATACTATTTATAATGAAACAAATGTTTGTTAAAATAGTTTTAAGTTTTTTGTTGTTGTTTTTTTTTATTATTTTTTTTACGTTTAGTGCCAAAACGACTGCACCAAATCGGCTAGCGCCAAAAACAGCTGTACTAAAACGACTGCGTCAAAACTTTGTGTACACAAAATGCAGGCCATCTGATGGTCGCATTACTGTGTTGAGAAAGCATCATTTGAGATAGATCTATGACCATAATGTTTCAATGTAAAAAAATAATATAGGAATTGATCAAGATATGAATTAATTATTGTTTTGATAATTCTTCTATTTCCAGTCGAGCTAAATGTCTTCTGGCTCATTTTATAAACATGCCAACAGCTTTACGGTACTCTGCATTATCTTTTGAATACTTCACGCAGATACCTCGTCTTCTTTACTTCTGTAGTATGTCAATGGTTGGGCTTATATCCACGGAGAGATTCTTGGCGGTCTTCTTTCCTTTCAAGACTTCCAAGTTGATGACGCCTTTGAGAATGAAGCTTGTCTCGGTCTTGGTCTACGTGGTCAACGCGTTGATGTTCTCCCCCACTTACTTCATCCTGACACACGACTACGTCTACAGTGAGAAGTACCAAGGCTTAGTTCCGGTCATTAAGCCCACAGAGTTCTTTCAGAAAAACTTTGACGCCATCAACATCGAGATTGGGATTGTCTACAAGATTGCTGTTTCCGGAATATCCTTTTTGGTGACTTTGGTGCTTACACCCGCCATTGCCATCAAACTTTGGTTGGTCAGTCGCGAGAGAACTAAACTGACCAATCGAAAGGGCGTTTCAGAGAATCATGTAGCGAAACTTTTACTCACCGTGTGCGCGATGAGCATACTGATCTACGGACCATTCATCAGCTTCAATGCTGCAATCACATTCCTGCCTCAATACTCGTCTTTGACTAATGTCTTTCAAGTGTTTCTGATTGTTGCTGACTTCAGTGGGACAGTCTGTGCGTTCTCTAACTTTCTGATTTATGTCACAATGTCACGAAAATTCAGGAACAAGTACAAGGAACTTCTTTTCAAATGTTGCATTTCACGAAATAATAACAGAAGTTTTGACAGTAACGAAAATAGTAGAGTAACATTTTGATTAAAACGTAAAGACCTTAAGCTGGTGTTCGAGGAAAAAATACAGGTATTCTGGTAGTTATACAAATTTGGCACAATGTTATAACTTTAGGTAACAGTTTTATGTATATCTATATATATAATTCTCATCTTCCCAAAGTTCAAAAGTTCAGCCGAGCAAGCAAGCAACAAGTAAAAGGGAAGATCCCATGGCGCAGCATGGTGTGAATGGAAAAATGGTGTAAATTTGTGTAGTGAATGGAAGGGAGGTTAAAAAAAGTGGAAGCCTGAAGAGATGAACAGAAAGAGAAGATGAAATTATTATGTCTATACGTAATTAGTCATAATATTAAGTAAGTATTTACAGATTATATTTTGTCGTAAGACTCTTGAAACTAGAACGACAATACACAGATAGAGTCTACTCTCAGGTTTCACTTTAGAAGTACTTTAATTAATATCACAAATTACGTTAAAATAGTAATTTCACTGGCTTCCTGTTCATATCCTTCTAGCTTCCCCCTTTTAATCTCACTTCCATTTTCAATTTTTATCTATATATTTCCGGATATGTTTTTTACTTTACTTTTACTTTACACAAGATTTTAATAATTTCCGGAGATTTCCAAGACTTTTTCGTAGGCCTATATTTTGCAATTTCAGGAGATTTCCAGGAGCTCCTGGTATATCAAGAGGCCGCGGGAAATCTTTTATATGTTATAAAATGGTTTAGTTTATTTATTTATACACCTAAAAATTAGCACGGGTCCAAAGAAAGTGCGGGATCCAATATGGTCGCATATGTTGCAGTGCCTAAGGCCTGCCCTGCAAAATAGCGGCGTATGCTATGCCGCCGGTCGAATAGCTTCTAATAATTGAAGAAAGAAATAAAGAAGGAACACCTTCATAAGTCATAAATAATTTGTATTGTCTTCCACGCTTGATGTTCTAGAAGTTATCAGGTTGGCTTTGGGATTTCATTAAGATAGAAACATTATTATTATTAATGAATAAAAATGTTTTTTGCATTAACTGGTAAACTTTGTAAATCTAGTTTCTAGTTATAGATAATTAACGTGACAGTTAAGTCGTGTCTTAGTTTGTGACAGTCAAGATGTGTCTTAGTTTGTGACAGTCAAGTTGTGTCTTAGTTTGTGACAGTCACGTCGTGTCTTAGTTTGTGACAGTCAAGTTGTGTCTTAGTCTGTGACGCTCAAGTTTTGTCTTAGTTTGTGACAGTCTAGTTTTGTCTTAGTCTGTGACAGTCTAGTTTTGTCTTAGTTTGTGACAGTCTAGTTTTGTCTTAGTTTGTGACAGTCAAGATGTGTCTTAGTTTGTGACAGTCAAGTCGTGTCTTAGTTTGTGACAGTCAAGTTGTGTCTTAGTTTGTGACAGTCAAGTCGTGTCTTAGTTTGTGACAATCAAGTCGTGTCTTAATTTGTGACGGTCAAGTTTTGTCTTATTTTGAATATATCTTCTTTGAAATTGATTTTGTATGGCGCATTATTCATGCACACTATTGTGCGCTATGGTCTAATCTTTTGATGGATAGATGAGGGTAGGGGTATCAGGGAAAATGTTTCAATACTGCCTTTTGGCGCGCAGCAAACAGAACTCGAGACGGAATTCGAACTTCAGCCCTCTTGATAGGTAGCCAAGCGGTTTAAGTCACCGAGACACAGATTGCGAAACTATATTTAATCTTTTTTTATCCATTTGCAGAGAAAATCCAAGACTAGAAACTATGAATAAAATAGAAATTCTGAATATTTAATTTAATTGATACTTCCACATTGAATAAAACACTTTGTTGTTTGTTTGTTTAATTGTAGTATTAAAACGCACAAAATATATTAATCCATACTAGTAATGTTTATAAAACGAACCGACCAACCCAATTCTACAATATTGAGTCCCTGTTATAAAGCTTACAAGTTCTACCAATGAGAGACGAACTAGCAGTAGAAACCTTTCAGTCTAAATCAGTGGTCTTCAACGGGGGCGATATCGCCCACAAGGGGGCGTTTTCGAGATTTTGGGGGGCGCTGGGAGCCAAAGGGGCGGTAGGGGGGCGCTGGGCACAAAAAGGGGCGGTAAGGGGGCGCTGGGTATAAAGGGGGAAAGAAAAAACTAAAGGTGCACTGAAAAAAAAACAAATTAAAAAATTCTTGAAAATTAAAGCTGGCAAACTAAATATAGACAAAGTATAATTAGCTTGCTTCTGACCTAAAGTTAGATATTGTGTTTGGGAATTCCATTTTCTATTTTTAAATTCTTAATCTTATACTGAAATCGGCGGGTATCTAGTGTCCTTAGATCATGCGCGCATAAACGTTCATGATCTGTTAAACAAAGTTAATTACATTACATCATAATTTATTTTATCAACATGTGTTAATATATTAATATGTAAATGTGTATAAGAGAGCTCAGACGTAAATGAGTATTTCAAAGAAATAGAACACATTGAAAAATACTAAATGTCAAAAAAACTAAAGAAATGATAATTGATTTTCGTAGGGAATAGAAGGACAATGAAATTGTTTCTGTTGCTGGAGATACCATTGAAATAGTGCAAACTTTTAAATACCTTGGTACTATCCTAGACAATAAACTAAATTTTACTGCAAATACTGATTATATCAGCAAAAAAGGGCAACAAAAATTGCGATTACTGAGAAAACTGTCCTCTTTTAATGTTAGTAAAAAGGCCTTGACTATGTTTTATCACGCCCACATCTGCAATATTTTAAGTTTTAATATTACAGCCTGGTATGGCAATCTGAGCATTAGAAATAAAAAGAAACTCCAAAGAATTCTAAATGCTGCTGGTAAAGTTATTGGCAAAAACCAAACCTCATTTGGGCAGCTGTTTGAGACAAACAGTCACAGAAAGCTAAAAAGATTCTAGAAATAAAAATATTAATTTGGATCAGGATTTTGTGATTTTACCATCACTAAAGAGATACAAGACACCGATAGCGAAGACTAACAGACACAAGCTCTCTTTTGTTCCCCTGGCAGTGAAGTCATTGAATAGAAAAAATTTGATATAAACATAAAAAATTTTCTTCACATGTAAATTTTGAATGAGTCAGGTATGAATGTTTTTTTTAGGTTTGATGTATTGTTTGGTGTAATGTACAAATTGTAAGACAAATTTCCTCACGGACAATAACGATTATTATTATTATTAAAGCTAACATTCAAATAGAATAATTTAATCTTTTAAAAAAAAAATTTGACAAAGTGTTATGGAAACGTTCTGGTATGTAACGACCCGGGTAACGCTGTCCTGCCTCATCGTGGCGCCTGGTTGGAAACGTTCGACTAGGCCAAATGGGTGGCGAAACAAGGCTCCCGTGAGAGTGCCTAAGAGATCATGAGAATGAGCTCATTGCATTGGCGGGGATGTAACAAAGCTCTCGCAAAGACCTGTCACATCCAGGCGCCGTTTCAGGTTTCCCATTAGCTTAATTTCATTTTGTAGTAGGTTCATCAATAATAATGTTTATATTGAAGATATAAATTCATTTGCAATAAAACCTAAACGACAGTTGGCCCTAATACTCAACATTTTAAAAGAGGACTATTCTTAGGATTTGAAAGAAAATTATGACAATGTGATTAATTTTGTGTGTAATCACTGCAAATTATTTAACATAATTTTGTTATATTGATAATATTGGCAATGCCTTTGATTCCGAAGATTAAGGCTGAGTGCAGTGTTTCATCTAACTACACAAACCCAGTCGCGACTTGCATATTATCTCGAATTTTGAGCAGACAAAGCCGTAGTCTGCTGGCGGTCTATTTAAGTGAGGTATTCTATGCCAGTGAGAGTAAAATAGCGCCTGAGTGGATCTTTATAGCACTTACTGGGGGGGGGGTTGCTCCTCTGTATCTCCGTCCTACTCTAAGCTTTGCCAAAAAAGATCGCTTTGGCTTTGGCCTGCGGTCGTCTCCGGTGCCGGATAAGTGTTATTGACTGCATTAAAATTAATAAATAAATGACATTTTGTTTTTATTTACCTTCTCGCAATTCTTTGTAAGTGTTTTTTGTAGAGGGGGGCGCTGTCGGAATTTTTAATAGAAAAAATACGAAAAGGGGGCGGTAAGCCAAAAAAGGTTGAAGACCACTGGTCTAAATTCATATAGGTCTGGTCTGCACGAACTGATTAGCGAACAAGCGCACGATGACGTCACACGCATTTTACTCCTTCGTCCTATTTGTTTTGTTTTGATGTCGGGTGTTTCTTCAGAAAATGCAGAATGATCGGAAATAGCCGCCTGCAGGGTTCGAACCGTACACTAACGAGACGACCGTCTAGAACACATATTGCTAGACCAGGCAGTCACTGTTGTCAATAGTGAATGATGATCAATAGTACATAACTCCAAGTGCTCTTGGCGTGGTCAGTTAATGTGACACATACTATGGGCTAGTCACACTAGAAGACATTAAATGACACAGGTCAATAATCTTAAAAAAATGATCAGAATGGAAAACCAATGTATGAGTAGAGTTCAAGTCTCTAACTAACATGCACGACTAGATAAACACATGGATATGTAGATAGCACATAATTATCTTATCTTTTTGAAGGAACGCATTATTTATGTCTTTTTAAATTAGTACTTTGGGTACTTGATCTACTTGAAAAAAATGACGCAAACACACGATAAATTCGTTTTACAGACAGTGAAGTTGTTTTAAATAAAAATCATACATTTCACACTAATTATTTATTTTTAATTAAGATATAAGTTGTTTTTTTTTACTTTGTCAGCATTTTATTTAAGTAAGTAGGACATAAGACAATAGATTGAATACACAATCATTTATACTTTTTTTTAAACTGAAAAAAGTAACAATATATAAATAGCTTATTTAAATTCCTATTGCTTACATATGAACATTTTCTAATACTTCAAACACTAATAATCAAAGCCACAAAAACAAAATTGAGATATGAATTTCATAGAATTTATTCTTTAAACTCTGCCAAAAAGAAACTAGATACACACAGTGGTATTTGTTTACAGGAATTTCAAATGTTTGATTGCATTTTTTTAAATAAAAAAGATATAGTACAAACTAACAGTATTAACGATATAAATATTGACTTACCTAATTATTGTAAAAAAAAAACACAAAGTACAATTTTATGGTAATATTACAAGGTCTTCGGGACTCGCAAAGACCTTCCTTCAGGAAACAGTGCCAGGAAAAAAAAGAGAGAGAAAGAAAGCGATTGGAGCCAATATAAAAGAATTGACGGGCCTGCCAATGAAAGAAGTTTTATCCAAGACAAAAGACAGAAAGGAATGGAGAAAGACGGTCGACGGATCTTGCGTGGTGCCCCGACGGTCCAACAGACGAAGGGATAGGTGAAGGTGATCCTTATAAATACGATCCCTAAAGCTAAAAATAGAAAGTTTGTACATCCATAAAGATACCGACTTGTAACAAAGAAAAAATATGAGATTTTGAAGATTTAAATTGTTCACATCACTGGTTTGATGGAATTTGTAATTTATTCTATAACTTGAATGTGCTTGTTATATAACTAGATCACATCTCTATTTACTAAAACGTTACAATGTTTTAAATTTCATCTAAATTGAAAGATCATAATGACACTCCAACTCGTAATAAGGCCATATAGTTTAAGTCTGTGTGTGTGTGTGCCCGAATATACATCATAAAGTTTATCACAGTGACACCATGTAAAGGAACATGAATGTACCTCATTCACCATTAGTAAACAAACAACATTTAGTCACGTGATCATAGTGCTAAAACAACGAAATAAAACTGTCACGTGACAGCCATCGAGTATTAAAAATTAGATCGTAAATTATATAGAAGAGATAGAGATCCACGAGGCTTACTGTTGTCTGTTTACGATTGGTGAATGAGGTCCATTCTACAGGGAAAGAAACTAGATTTCTTATCGGACGGAGAGCATCAATTTTGTATCAGATTATGCACCTTAAAATAAGGATTTCGAAGAACCGAACAATAGTTTTTAGTTGAGGCCCTATGTTCCATGAGAAACCCAATGGAATGATGATGATGAAACGGAAGAAGAATGAAAGAACCCCAAACAGTGAACACGTGACAGCCTAGAAAAGAGACTAAATCAATCAAAACCAGAAAATCTAAAAATAACCAAGTTGATTACACACTGTATGAGATATTTTAAATTTTAAAATAATCTTTCTTTTTTAATGTTTAAATTATTGATAACAATGTACAATTCTAAAATTAATTACGTATAGCATAGAACATTGTGTACAGTAATAGAAAAATACTTACAAAAAATATTAATATTGAAACTCAAGCAAAATAAAAAGTAAAAATTCTACTACCCAGAAAATAAATGTAAAAGAATAAAGAGAACCAAACATCATTAATATTTAATGACCACACTGTAGCAATGTATCGCTGTGGTGCACAGTCACATAACGAGACATTATTATAGTTGCTATTTACTCTTGATGTCAGTAGAAAAATACCATTTGTCTCAGGGGAGACAAATTTTCATCTAAAATAAAAATTCATGTCAAATAAAAAAAAACAGCTTTCCATTGGATATACATTGCAGAAACAATAATAAAATGGGCTATGCTATCCTGTTGTTTTTTTTTCACAAACTTTATATCAACTCTGTCTGTCTGTCTGTCAACCAGGTAAAAAGTTTAAGCACGTTTTTACTCCAACGTCCATACTAAAATTAAGTTAAAACTGCACAAGACATGAGGTATGAGCATTTGCAAATTTATTGACGATAAACAATTATTGAATACCAACAAAAGAATTAAAAATTTCCGTATTCAAAGATACGGCTAAATGTGTAGGGTTTGGTCCCTTTAGATAATTGAACACGTTATTTTTTCCTAACCCATTGTCGGACCAAGTTGAAACGTTAAACAGTGACTTATTGTACCTAATCAAACAATAATCTAATTTTAAAAAATAACAAATTAGTCAATTAATTATTGGCATTTTTCTGTTTGATATTGAATAAGGAAAATAACTTCTAAATTATTGAAAGACATAACTGTAAGTGCAGAGTTCTTTCCCTTAAAAAGTTTTTTAAAAGATTTTTTATTTTGCTTGTTTTAATGTATGCTTTTAGCTGCTTTTTAATAGATTAAAGAAAGCATTACATAATAACCAAATTTTTTTAAGCACTGAAGAACAATCCAGGACTGTTAAATTTTAAATATTCTATTGAATATTATATTATGGACTTGATGGAAATGTTTTGTCTCACGCAGTTGTGGAATCAAATAAATGTAGTGTGTGATGAAATATTTGAAAAAAAAAAATTGAGAAACAGAATCAATGTGTGACACTGATGAATACATTGGAAGCTTTAGATGCAGCCACTATTATCTTTACACTTAGCATATGAACAGAAGTTCCGGACATAATCCAGCACACCCTGGGAGCCTGTTGCCTGTTTACTAGTTCTCACTAAATGCTTTTTTTTTTCTCGGTGTTTAAATAAATATTGTAGTGCATCATTTATC
>JADKLZ010003253.1:1298-13175 GCA_021533235.1 Biomphalaria straminea | reverse complement strand
ATCAAGGCCTCTATCTGAAACTTAGAGCTATATGTGTGCGGGGAAAGATATACAATTGGATACAATTCTTTCTGTCTGGGAGGAGCACACGCACAAGATACCAGGACTAACTTAGCAAGCCAAAAAAACAACTTAATGGCCTGCTGCATTTGCTCTATCTTTAGCTTAGAGCCATGGAACGATACGGAGGAATGTTTGCCCTAGACGTACATGGGTGTACGCGAAGGCAAGTCAAATGTTTTCTTACTTTGTTCCATCTGTCGAAGATGTCGTTCCTGAATCTCTCACTACTCCAGACAACAATCAACAACATAATGGCTTGCAGGGCTCTGCCCTATCATGCACACTTTTCATTGCCTTTCTGAATGATTTGCTCAGCTCACTACGGACATGAAAGCTGCTATATGCTGATGATATCGTTCTCTGGTCAACCGGGAAGCGAGCTGACCAAATACAGGCAGCACTTCAAGCAGACCTCCATTGCATCTCCTCGTACTGTAACAAATGGCAGATTCAGATAAACGTTGCCAAAATGACCTGGTTCCTGTTCAGCCTAGGGATCGATATTCTTAAGGCCCCATTCGAGCTTCAACTTGGTGGGCTGCGACTGAATTGCGAAAACACGCCAAAATATCTAGGGGTGACCCTGGATAGAAAATTGACACTGGAGAGTCGGTGGAGACGGTGGAGTATATTTTGCAAGAGTCCTTGTCTGCAGATTCACTAAACCTGTATGGAGGCATTAAGGCACTACGCCAAACAGCTTAGTTTCTCACCAGGGCTCTACGGGAGGACTGGTCCTTCCAGCCCTGGTTTTCAATTTGGAGTTCATCTCAGGTTGCTTGCCACTGATGAATGAGCAGTCGGCAAGTGAAAAAGTCCTAACAAAGATGTTCTGACCATCCCCTCCCACCCCCCCCTGTGGGGCCCCTGGGCAACGGTGAGTAAGAGACCTAACGGGATCTCAGAAAGGCGGATAGCGCTGTACACCAACTCGAGGGTTGGTCGGGTTCTCCTGGAGCCCGGCTGATTCACGGGTCTCTCTTTTGGGCAAAGACTGGACTGACTGGCACGGCCTTTGCAGGCTGTGCCGGGCGAACCGATTTGCGTCCACGAGCTAGGCTCTAACTACCCCTTTCCCTGTGAGGTAGTAGAGTAACGTGCTTCCCAATAGTAGTTACGAAACTGGGAATATCAAAGAATCCTCACAGACCCACTCCTTACGTAAGTGAACTCTTGCCATACGGAGGTGGAGATTATTGGTGTGGACTTCCCGCACCAAAGAACTGTGGACTATCTTGCAGGACCAATAACACACTGCCCCTAAATGGAAGTAAAACCGCCAACGGTCTTTGCCTTTCATACATTATCTTATGACCAGTACAACCAAATTCGAAAAAAGGCGGGTACGAGCAGACTCCGTTGCACGGGTAGTAGGCGGCAGGCCCGACCTTGACAAATACTCTACTACTCGCCCCGTGGTTCTGAAGAACATTACGAATCACGAAAAATCAGCGAAGGTTCCACATCCCAGGACCAAGACCTCTTCTCAGGCTACATTTGTTCTTCCCTCGGAAGAACGGTAGCCAAGGTGTTGCTAGCCAACCACATCCACCTGGTGATCATGTCCCGCACCAGGCCCAACCGATTACGACTCTTAACACAGAGAGGACCATCGGTCCTCCTACTCATCGACCATTACAACGGTTCATCACATCCGGTCCAAATGCCTTAGGGTGTGACAAACTTATCCAAATCAAGATAATGCAGCTCAATATCTGCGGTTTGATTCCCAAGATATTGGAGTTCACGAAGCTCCTCCATGAGAGGGCAATAGATGTCGCGCTTTTGTAGGAGACTTTGGTAAGCAAGAAGCGGAGTAGCTACATCAGTGGCTACACAGCATATAGGTGTAAATGTGCAGAATGCCAAGGGATCATAACCTTCGTGAGAAACGGTATGATAGTATCTCAGAATGATGGCCCTCAGAGCGGGCGAACCGACATCTCGCTAAACATAAATAAAGCTGGTAGAAAATTTACGGTGATCAACTGTTACAATCCACCAAAACATGAAATTGCCCTGGATCTAGGCAGTTAGACTATATTCACTAGAAACCTTATTAGCTGGGGATCTAAACGCCAAGTCTCCTGCCTGGGGCTATGACAAAAAGTCCAAGACCTTCTCAATACTACCAATTTATTCTGCTTGCAGAATAAGCACAGCCCGCAAACCCTTTTACATACAGGCAACGGGTCCCTATCGAGACCCGATCTCACATAATTTCGGCTGACCTCAAGGGGAAGACGGCGTATAAAGTAGGGACCTGCGAATCAGGAAATTTTTTTCGAATCGAATATCGAATCGAATATCAGAAAATATTCGAATTTCGAATCGAATTCGAATCGAATATTCTTGAAAAAACTTGACAACCAAGAAGTGTAAAATAAAACTTGAACTTCAAAATTTTTATTATATTATGTTTATTTATACTGAAACACATTAAAATGTTAGCAATAATTAAATTGCAAAGCAGGCGTTTTAAAAAAAAGTTCCCCCTTTCAGACCTTGTGGTCTATAGGGCAGATGATGTAAAGGTCATCTGATTCTGTGGCCTACGGTTAACGAGGGTGTCATGTGGCCAGCACAACGACCAACCGCCTTTACTTTTCCCCAACTAATGTCAGGTACCCGTTAGAGCTGGGTAGACTCAAGGGCGCCCGAAAATCCCGAAATAAAAATCTCAGTCTTCACCAGGATTCGAACCCGGGACCTCCAGTACGGAAGCCAAACGCTTTACCGCTCAACCACCGCGCCCTCGCGTTTTAAAAAAGTAGATCTTTATTTATTTTGGCCCAAATCAAAGTTTCAGCATTATTTTCCGAGAGATTGTGACGATGGTCAGTAATAATTTGTCCTCCTACTGAATTAACTCTTTCTTATGAACAATTTGTTGCCTGAATTACAAGCAAATTCCTAGCTGCTCTGGCCAAAAGTGGAAAAATATTAATACTTTTAAAATGTTTCGATTTACAACTGCTTGCTTCGAATACAAACTGACTTCATCCTTAATTTGCTCAGAAATGGTGGAAATTTTGTTGATTCTGGTATCTCCTTGAGCATCATGCACTTTCTTGAACATTGAATCCATAAGGCTTCCCCTATTCCTGTCTTGAACAAGACTTTCACGTGGCAATTCATCAGAATTTTTGCCAATTTTGCTTCCGTCAGAGTTAGCCAATATTGTCTCTACAAATAAGACAGCTTTTTTAGTTTCAGCTTCTGAAAATAAGTAGTGTTTAAATCTTGGATCAATGAATGTGGCTGCCAGGAGATGATCCATTGTCAAATCAAATCTTGCTCCAAGTTGTTTCAATAGCTCATCTCGAAATTGTTGGAGACCTGTTGGTGATTTGGACACTAACTCTTCCTTCAATGTAAAAATGCAAGGATAGATCAAACTTATGCTGACATTGGAATCAGCACTCAAAACTGTTGTTGCTTCTGCTGTTGGTCTTAGAATTGGAAGAGAAGCTTTCAGAGTATCTTGTAAAGTTTGTGTTAATGGTTTTGGTGGATTTCTTGCACATTTCTTTTTAACACCACATTCTACAAGTGCAAGAGAGACAGGAACAGAGTTTTGGTCAATCCATTCCAGCAAATAATTTGTACTATTGAATCTAGTAATAACATCTAAAGGAGGCTTTGATTCCTTCAGTCCTTGATCAGTTTGATATTTGGACAACATAGTTTGACCAACAGTTGATGAATGAAAAAAAGCCAGCAATCCTGTGAACATGACTGATTAGGTTCTGAATGATTTTTTGAGCATCTAAAGCAGCATTGATTGAAAGTTGCACACCAAAACCGAGCTTGAATTATCCACAAAAAAAAGCATTACTTTTTTTGAAAATATTCGAACATTCGAAAATTTAAAATAATTTCGAATCGAATTCGAATATTCTTTTAATATTCGAAATTCGAATCGAATATCGAATATTCGCAGGTCCCTAGTATAAAGTGCTTGAGGATATTGGAAGCGATCATAGGCCATTTGAAATCACTACTGTCCTCTCAGAGGCCAGGGGTGTAACCACCAGCCCAGAAAGTAGAGTTACACTTAAGCCGACTGGCCAGCATTCGGGGCGGTTGTCGACACCGACCTGTCGGGAATCGCAGAGGTGGAAGGTACTGTCGACACAAAATACGGCGAATTCACTGCAGCGATTTTGTGTGCGGCTAGGAATTTATCCCGGCAAACGGCATAGACCCGCCTGGTCCCGAGAACTCGATAGAATAGTCAGGGCCAGGAAACGGGCGAAAAAAAAAGCACAAAATAAAGGTATTCCCGAATGACAGCGAGGTGGCCCAACGCGTACTGTCTGAGGGATGCCTGTAGCAGGCTAGACCTTTGGGTTACTTTCAAAGCCTGGCATCTTCTTCGCAATCTTGAGGCCAAAGATTCAACGCGCACGGTCACCTCACTATTCTCACCCAGTGGGGATCGAGTAACCAAAGACAGAAAACTTGCTCAATAAATATTTTGCTTCCATAAACAAGTCCGAAAAAAAGACAGCCACGTCTTTAACACTCAACAAAGAACGTAAAAGGCCGAGAGGGAGTCGGATGGATCAGAAGACTTGGACACGTGCAATACGCCCTTCTGTCGTGCTGAGGTAGACAGAACGATAGCAAAGTGCAAAAACAGAAAGGCTCCGGGGCCAGATAAGGTTATTCCTGAGATAGTAAAACACCTCGGGGAAGAGCGAAAGACAAACTAAAGAAAGACAAACTCCTTGAGTTTGTGAATCGGACCTGGGCAGAGTCCAGACTGCCTAAGGCCTGGTGCTGTGTTACCATTGTTCCTATTCTCAAAAAGGGCAAAGACGCAACTAGCGTGGAGTCCTACAGACCCATATTTAGGGCAGGCTTGAGCCCGATCGACCAGGTCACAGTTTTTATGCAGGAAGTGGTCGATGGGTTCCAGAGGTTCGAAAGCACATATGCAGTATTCATCAACCTAAAACAGGCATATGACCGGGTGTGGAAGCCTGGCCTCTATCTTAAGCTTAGAGCCATGGGCGTATGCGGGCGGACCTATGACTGGATAAAACAGTTTTTAACGGAGAGGAAAACAAGAACTTATTTCCAGTACTCTCTAAAAGAGGAAAATACAAAAAGCCAAGGGTAAACTCAGGGATCCGCTCTTTCATGTATCCTTTTCATGGCCTAACTTAACGATTTGCCCAGCTCACTTCGTTGTCGCAAACTGCTGTATGCTGATGATATCGTCCTCTGGTCAACCGGGAAGAAAGCTGACCAAATACAAACAGCATTGCAAGCTGACCTCCATACCATCTCCTCGTATTGTACCAAATGGCAGATACAAATTAACGTTGCAAAAACGACCTGGACGCCAGAGCTAACATGCTCCGCACACTGTATACTGGGGCTGTCAGGTCCCAAATTGAGTACAGCCTGCCCGTGCAGGTGTACGTAAGCAGGACAGCCCAAGCTCTGGGGTTCATTTGCAACACCTATAGAACGAGCTTAACTTCCGCTGCAGAAATCGTGTCAAACGAGGCTCCTCTAAGCCTGAGGAGGGAACACGCCGTGCTTACAGCCCTGGGACCCTATAAAAGGGTCGAACTAGGGATACCGACTCATTAGTAACTCAGTTGAAAGCAAAAAACCGGATAAAAGGGCAGTCATTTATGCACGTAGCGACTAATTTGAGTGCAAAAAAAGCTGAGCTCTCCACTGACCGAGTTCCCATCCGAAGGATCCCGCCCTGGAGGAGACTGTCCACCCATCCCATTAACTTTACCATTCAAGGGTTGGAGGGGGCCACTAAGAGATACATACCCCCGGACTAACTTAGACAAACGGCGTTGGCAACACTAAAGACACACCCACCCAATGCCATATACTGCTATACAGATGGACCCCGTTAGAGCTGGGTATGGGGCCTATATCAGTTACACATGCACCGCCCAAATCAAGAAGACCCGTGGTGGAGGCTAAAAATGTCGGAACAGACAACAATAGCGCAGTGGCAACAATAGCGCAGTGGCGCACGTACTTCGCACGATTCCGGCCAAATTTTGATGCCCGTTGCAGACACTGCAACACTGCGGGGATTCAGAAGAGACGGTTGTTCACGTCTTGCAAGTATCTGCAGCTCCGCGAGCTGCGGGGAGATGTATCTAGTGGTCAATTAATTTTTTATGGAAGCTACGAGGCACTACGCCGCACAGCAGAGTTCATTTCAAGAGCGCTGAGGTCTCCCCACCCTGTTTTTCAAAAGGAGTTTATCTCAGTAACCTTTTTACAGAATAGACACAGCAAGCCAACCCTAATACAAACAGGCAATTTCGAGACCTCACCTAACTTAACTTTCATATCTGCTGAATTAGATGGGAAAAGAAAGTGCTTGAGGAAGTTGGAAGTGACCTTATCAGTCGACGCTAGCGGTAGTTATCTCAAACAAGAATATGGCAGGGTTTGGAGGCCCAGTTTGTTGTTAAAGCTTTGCTCTAAATAGCCCATTCCCTTGTGTGCTAATAAATAAAGAAATATAGAGAATATGCCGCATAAATGGTAATTTCGGAACTGGAAATGTCAAGAAACGTGCACCAACCCACTCCTGCCCTGCAGGAAACTTTTCCGCCAAACAGTGGTAGTAACAGCTGTGGCTGGACAAAAATCCCAGCTATGAACCTGTATACCACCCCTTAAACACGAAATCGGCATAGAGATTGACAATATCAATATCAACACAAGCTGTTATTGCCAGAGATGTTAATGCCATTTCAATGCCAAGCCAAGAGATGGAAAGGTGACACTTGAGACAGACAGAACTATCCACAAATGACAAGTAGTAAAGACTTCAGAATATTAGAAAAGAATGGACCTGGGTTGATTTCAAACTGCCCTATATCAGGTTAAGTTCCATCATTGTAAAATAGAAGACAACATTGTAATTATGCTATAAAGCAGAGTTTTGCAATATAGAGCAAAGTTAGAGAGGGAATCGTTCAGGGTTTTATCTGGTATAAGGTTGTTTA
This sequence comes from Biomphalaria straminea, assembly GCA_021533235.1. Lineage (NCBI taxonomy): Eukaryota > Metazoa > Mollusca > Gastropoda > Planorbidae > Biomphalaria > Biomphalaria straminea. Next base: position 6,108 of record JADKLZ010003253.1, on the reverse strand, counting down.
TGTTTTAACTTTTAAAAGATTTTCCCGAACACATTCATATGAAAGAGATTTTGGATTAAGACTAATAATCATTTTTCTAGTTATGATTTCAAGTATAATGAAAAGTCAAGCTTATATCTAGCTTTTGACTATTTCGACATCTACACTAATGCTTTATGGACTGTTTTCTGGATTAGACAATCTGAAGTAAGTTTTTTAACTTAATTCTTTGAGGCTTGGTCAAACTGACTTCATTGTTAGAACAAATCTTAATGTGGTTTATAGCAGCAGGTTAGTAGCATAAAATAATATTTCTAGATTTGAGTAATGGATAAAAATATTTACAACTAAAATAAAGCTACTACATGACACAACATGCTAAATAAAGAAATAGTCACAGGCTTGAGTAGCAGCAGACTTTCCTGTTCAGTTTCTTGCCTTCCAGGACCACACAGTAAGCTGCTGAGTACGGTACAGGGATGTTTCTGTAACAGAATTATTTTAAAATTATTTCTCAAACTTAATTTAATAGAAGAAACATTTTAAATTCCCATGTTTATGATTATATACTTCAGGGAATAGCAAAGATGACCTAATTTATTATGTGTAAGGCAAGAACACAAAATAGTGCACAAAAAGTAATGAGCTCTTGTAGTACTTGGAGTATATTATAATATTTACACATTGATATATTAAATAAAAGATGTTTTGGAAACAGCTGTTAAATGACATCTTTTTTTGGACCAATGGTTAACGAGCAGGGTGTAATAAGGCCAGCACAACAACCAGCCACCTTTACTTTGATTAGAATCTTGGTTGTCCAAAAATTCCCATTCTTCGCAGAGATTTGACTCAACCTCAAATTTTCCATATTTAGTACCCTTGCAAGCATCCCTACATGCACATACATTGTGCCTAAATATGATTACCTTAAAAAATGACAGGATAAAATATTCTCAACACAGAAAATTGAAGCTTAGTTCTGTAGCTTAGAGAAAAGTGAAGATTAGCTCTAAACTTCACAACAGCCATCAATGGGTGGCACTCACTAGGCTTCTGGAAAAATAGAATTAAAAAAAATAAAAAAATTACACATTTTAAAACATTCAAAAAAAGTTATATAGTACAGTTAGAAGCTATATATTTTCAAAATTGTTTAATTTTGTATTGGGTCATTTCTATTTATGTATAGTATAAGAAAAGCATTAGGGGTCGTTCGTAAAATACGTCACGCTCTAGGGGGGGGGGGTTTTTAGGAAGTGTGGCGCCTTGTTACAAGGGGGGGCCCGCCGCGCCCAGAAAAAGTGTGACGTCACAAAAAAACTTGAAATAAAGTGGATTGACAAGGAGCTAATGGCTAATGAGGATCTAACTATGCCACAAGAACAACCAATCAATAACGAGCAAATTCCCATTATTACTATTGAGGAGCATTTGGAAGCAGTTTGGGAAGATATTGTTGAAAAGTAGTGGCAATAAAACTATTTTCTGAATTACTAAAATTTATTTTGGTTGTATTTTTTTTGTGACGTTACGCACGGGGGGGAGGGGGGGTCTGAGAATTTGTGACGCTTTGTGACGAGGGGGGGTCCAAAAAGGCCATTTTTAGCGTGACGTATTTTACAAACGACCCCTTATTTAAATATATTTTTGTTTTTTATATTTAATAAATTTTATTGTAATGTAATTTAAACAATTTGAAATTAGTGAATATTTATCGTAAGCTTGAATGGCTTATTAAATAATTTATACAACTTACAGTCAAGTGAAATGAAAAGGAACAAATGACTTACTGTTATGAATTCATTCTTGAAAGCCCCATAAACTGCTGTGAGAGACATCTGTTCCCAATTCAATTGAAAGCACACATTCTTTATAAGTGCCTAAATGAGAAATGAAAACAAATGACTTAGTATAACTTAAAAATTTACATAAATGAATGGAAAAACTACACAAATATTTAGGAAATAATTTGTTTTGGAACAAATGTAGGAAAATTACAAGATTTTTATTACAATTTATTTTAATCGCTTGCTAAATGAATACACTACAATGGCAGGGTGGTTGTTTTTCTTTACAAAGCTTATATCAATTCACTCTGTTCCTCTTGGATCAAGTTGAAACTTTAAAGAAAACATGAATCAATAAAAAAATTAACCAATTAGTCAAAAGTAAAGTTCCCCCTTCAGACCTTGCTTTCTATAGGGCAACAACCAACCGCCTTTACTTTTCCCCTACTAATGTTGGGTACCCATTAGAGATCCCAAAATAAAAAATCCCAGTCTTCACCAGGATTCCAACCTGGGACAAAAACAAGAATCAATTTAATAATTAACCGATTAGTACATTATTTTGTTTGATATTCAATAATGGAAATAACTTCTACATTGTTGAGAGATAGTTGTAATTGCAGAGTTCTTCTCTTTAAATATTTCTTTTAAAAAGACTCTTTACATTTTGCTTGTTTAATAATAGTTCTGAAATAAAATATTTTCTCAATACAAATTAGTATGTTTCATATACACATTTTTTTTTCAAGAGAAATTTTAAATCTGCAGATTATAATTTATTTGCTTTAAAAATTAGGTTTGAAAATGTTTGGTTATTAATTTAACTATTTGCAGACATGCCTACCGTCCTGCATTATGCGGAACCGTCCCGCAAAATCATAAAAAAAGCTCACATGTTCCGCCGTCCCGCACACGCGAGTTTTTGTTCCGCCAAGTCCGAATTCCGACAAAAAAAAATCGCCGTTTTTTCATTATTTATTAATAGTGCGAAATGAAAATACTGAATGCAAAATAAAATATATAGGTCTGTGTTTATTGTTTACATTTCAACTCCTGGACCGGGTGTGTCTAAATTTTAGATCTAGACTATGTAGTCACGTAGTGTTAGTACATAGATCTAGATCTGGATCTGGTAGTCTAGATACTAAATTTAGTTAGATCTAACAGTTTCTAGCTCAACTAGCCTCAACTGAACTAGTTTCAACTAGAGTTGACTAGAGCTGGTTATTTAGTGTAGTCTACGTAAGAAAAGGAATGGATTTAAAAAAAAAAACATATCAAAAACGTAATTAAGATCTAGATCTAGGAATCCAGACATATCTCTAGATCTAGAAATAGACTTAGAATTTAGGTCTAATAGATACTAGTAATAGTTAGTAGAATTAGAAGATGCTACTCAATGCTAGATCTAGATTTCTAGAGATGTAATAAATTCACTATTTAGTTCTCAATAAGATAAGTCTAATAGTAATAAGATTTAATAGTAATAGTAGAATTAGAAGATGATAGTTGATAGATTTAGACTTAGATTTCTAGAGATGTAATAAATTCATTTTTTTTTTAGTTCTCAAGAAGTCCGTAGATCTATATCTAGAGATAAATATTAAGATCTTAGAGGACTTGTTAGATCTAAATTATTCTAGAACTAGAGACAAAATTTAGAGTGACTTGAGGAGAGGTCTAGCTATTCAAATTCAAGTAGATCTAGACTAGATTACTAGGTTACTAGATATAGTTCTAATTCTAGTAGTAACAAATACAAAATAGATAGAGACATTAGAATACATTTATTTTCTTAGTTTGAATTATAATACTATTTACATTTATGTATTAGAAGCAAACCAGAATCTTTATTAAAGTAATGATTGAAATTTTATTTATTGCGCGCAATACGGCTGCCAGACATAAGTTTACGTGCTTATGTTCCACATTGGGGCCCCAAATTCCACATTTTCAATCTGAGTGTTCCACATTCTGGGTATTGGGGGTAGGCATGTCTGTATTTGGTTTTGACCAATGCTGAAACAATTTGTAGTAGGCCAAACCTTAGTACTTTGACCAAATTTTTAAGGATAAAATATTGAGCCAACAATTTGGATTTGAACAATGGACCTTATTCACCAAATGTAACCAACTGTATGTTCTATACAAATCACACAATATGTAAGGCTGTCACGTGATACATATTTTTCACTATTTTATCAATATTATGACATGGCTAAATGTGTTTATTTGCAATTGGTGAATGAGGTCCATTCTGAAAAAGTATTGAGAGTAAACTGAAATACATTTATTTTTACAAATATAAACAATAAGAGCTGTTTTTGTCTTTATTAACTGCAGATGTATGTCAGAATTCCACAAGGAATCAAGTCAAACTAGATAGTGAAAATATCAAAGGAAAAAAACAAAACATTGCATGAGGTTAGAGAACCTTTCGATTGCCACATATATCAATACTGTAAAGGTTATGTCCCCTTTCTTTCTATATAAAAAAATAAATGAGTGATCAATTTTTTTTTATTGATTCCTGTTTAATCATCAACAATTATGCAAAAATTCAACTTGATTAGTTAATGGGAAGTGGGACAAAAATTTCTAAAAGAATTCATACAGTCAGAGTGAGTTAATGTAAGTTTGGTAAAAAGAGTCAATACAACTCAATGCATAACAATAGGTCACAATGGAATAATATTTTTCTTTAACCTTAAAATAAGCAATTAGGTTTTTCCTTATGCATTACTTACTCAGCTTTTTAACAGAATGAGTAGATGTCAGCATTCCAACAGGATGAGTAGATGTCAGCATTCCAACAGGATGAGTAGATGTCAGCATTCCAACAGGATGAGTAGATGTCAGCATTCCAACAGGATGAGTACATGTCAGCATTCCAACAGGATGAGTACATGTCAGCATTCCAACAGGATGAGTACATGTCAGCTTTCCAACAGGATGAGTACATGTCAGCATTCCAACAGGATGAGTACATGTCAGCATTCCAACAGGATGAGTAGATTTTACTCATTCCAACAGGATGAGTA
>JADKLZ010003216.1:0-10101 GCA_021533235.1 Biomphalaria straminea | reverse complement strand
AAAAAAAGAATAAACACATAGGAATAGGACACAATGTTCAATTTAAATTACTTCATAAACTTATTGAGTAACTGGAAGGAAAGAGGTGTAAAAAGACAGTTCTAATGGCCACTGTCCTGTTTGCTCATACTTTTCACGGCTATGGCCAAATTTTGACTCACGGTGCCCCCGCTGCGGGGAAGAAGATGAAACCGTGCCTCATATTCTGTTTGACTGCCCCAGACTTGCTGATCTCCGTCTCGACAGGTCTGGGAAACCAAAAATTCTCGACCTGCATGGTGACGCCTACGCACTACGCAAGACAGCAGGGTTTTTGTCCAGGGCTTTTGCAAGAGAGGATTTAAGCCTCTCAAGCCCTCACTCAAATGGAGTTTGAATGAATGAATGAATGGTATCCTGTTCAAAATTGTCAACTTTTGTGGGACATTTACTTGACAAAATTGCACGCGAATACATTCTTAGCTTCATTTTTTTGTTCTTGCTCTTATAAAACACTGACAGCCAAAAGAAGCCATAATTTTAACCCATTGCTGCCCTGCTTTTTTTTGTTGAATTCCCGTTCTGTGGTTTACTATTAATCATAAACTGATAAACATGGCTAAGTTAAAAGAAGGCAACTAAATAATTCTCACATACTCTTAAAAAAAGTTCCCCAGCTCTCTTTCTCTTTTAGACATCTAAGCATTCAATCCAAGTATTCTATTCCACAATTTTTTAAGCATTGCATGTATTTCCCAAGTAGAATTAAGTAGAATATGGTACAAATTAGATATATGCTGTATGCTTCCCCGACAAAATAGCGCTGACAAAAATAGCGCAAACAAAGAAGCGCGAACAAAATAGTTCAGACAAAAAGCGCGGAAAAAAATATTTTTCAGTCTTTTTGCAAGAAGATATTGTTAATTCATACAGATCATATAAAAGTCAGCGCTATTTTGTCTTGCGCTATCTAGTCGGCGCTATTTTGTCCGCAATATTTTGTCAGCGCTATTTTGTCCGCGCTAATTTGTCGGGTCACTAGGCTATATATATATATATATATATGAATGATACTGTGAATGATCGTTGATGAAACTGACTTGGTCCCGCATACAAGTGGAACTTTTTGTTACTGTGAATAAAGATGGAGCACAGGAAACAGTTTCTGATAATCTAGTTAGACCCTAATAAAAACTAACCATAGTTTATACATTTACATGTACATTGAACACAGCATTGAGCACAAGAGTTGAATCCTAAGATGAAGACTTTTTTCTTCGAGGTTTTTCCTGTTATGGTACGACGTAATTGGTACCATCAAATTGATTTCATTTTTATTATGCTTACAGTGTTTTTATTAGATCAGTGCATGTGATGACTGCATCATCGATATTTGCACAAGTGTTATTGCACACTCGACACACTGTATTTGCCTGTGTTCTTTGCTATTCTTCAAGAACCCGTTGGAGCTTTTTGTCAATGAAAATGGCCATCTTCTCAGAAAACAATCAGAAACACTGTATAGTAAGAATAGTTGCTCAGTTTCCGACTACTTTTTGCTAATATCTAATTCAGGGGTCCTCAACATGTGGGTCGCGACCAGCTTGGGGGTCGATTGACCATTGCCAGGGTTCGCCTAAGATCATCGAAAATATGGACTGTTATTGTCTACTCTTCTATTGCTATGTGTATGTAGGGAGAGGGGGGTCGCTGCAGAGTGGGGGATTGTAAAAAAGGGTCGCCGAGCTTTAAAGGTTGAGAACCGCTGATCTAAGTAGTCGGAGCTGCAGTGCAATGTGCATAAATAACTATCATAATTTTGTTTTTACTTGATGCTATGACCAGCAGCGCGTAAAGACGTTTAGTCACGTGAGTGTGTGAATGTTATGGAAAAATAGTTTGTCACTATTTACGTCTGCTGTTTGGCTTTTGCTATATAGTCCATGACATTCTGAATGATCTTGTCCTGGTCAACATATTCCAGTATGTGAGGAGCGTTCAATAGAATGCTGGCAGTGCCGATCAGAGTGACCAGAAGAAACACGATGAGGAGTAGTCTATCCAGCACCCTGGCCACGTATTTCCAGTCCTCTAGGACCTGTTTTAGATGAAATCAAGAAAAAGTAGTTTAAACATTTGTAGACATAACAAGTCAGCATATACTTAACGAATGGCCCGAGGATTGTCTGATCTTTGAGACTGCAGGGGTCAAAATTTGTAAATTCAAATGTTCTGTGATAAGTGGAAATGTTTACATCGTATTGACTCCCAGACGTCGGTTTTACGAAGCATGACAAATCTTATTGTGAAAAAATGCTTCAACATTGGAATTCTATTAAATGTGTTTCAGAATAGACCCCAAACTGTCGAAAAGCGATCTATGTAAAATGAAAAAGTTCCCCTTTCAGAAGCGATCTTTGTAATTGTATTGTAACTAATAATGTTTGTATTAGATCTAATAATATCTAATTAACCTAGTAGTAATAATTGATTGGTTTCATGGTAAGAAATAAAACTGACACACAATTTTACTTTCTCTTCTGAACGGAAAACATAATCGAATTGTTAATGACAATATAGGCTACTTCCTTTTTTATTTTAGTGTAACTTTACCAAATTTTACAGCCAAGTTTTATTACAGCAAAAGTGCATAGAAAAAGTTTTGCTGAATATTTAATAGTAGATCTATAGTTCTGAGTAATGGATCCCCTGTTGCGACTTCTTACGTAACTGACCAATCCTTGATACACACCCCTGTTCACGGGCTAAGTATTTGTAATCTCCAGACGCTACAGCGCTTTCAGCCTACTTCTGGAGTGGTCACCATCTGCTATCCAGGACCCTCCCCCATCCCCTACTTCTGGAGTGGTCACCATCTGCTATCCAGGACCCTCCCCCATCCCCTACTTCTGGAGTGGTCACCATCTGCTATCCAGGACCCTCCCCCATCCCCTACTTCTGGAGTGGTCACCATCTGCTATCCAGGACCCTCCCCCATCCCCTACTTCTGGAGTGGTCACCATCTGCTATCCAGGACCCTCCCCATCCCCTACTTCTGGAGTGGTCACCATCTGCTATCCAGGACCCTCCCCCTTCCTCTCCCATATGTTTGTCCATCAAGTGCTTTAAACTCAGGACTGAATATTTTATACCAAAGTATAAAAAAAGACCAGAAAAATAAAATAAAAATTAAAATAGATTTTGTGTTAATGAGCAAGGAAGAGTATTTGGTATTGACAATATACCTGGTCTTCCAATGAAATTAACAATGTGAACAAATCAGAAGATGTTTACATGTAGACTTTATTCTTGCATGTCTCTGGACTTACCGTTTCATATTCTTCTTCTTGTTTTAGATGCAGATAAATGAATTTCACTGCCTCCACTGTCTTGTGTATCTCCGGCGTCATCCTAAACTCCAGGGACTCGTTTCCATCGTCAGCATCCCCACTTCCAGCGTTGTCATCAGGCACTTGTGCTGCTCTGCCGATGTAAGTATCCCCACTGCTGCACCCCTGAGAGCCGTTTCTATCCCCCTTGCGGCCCAGAGATCCCAGCCTGCAGTGAGGGTGGTGGACCTCACTCAGCTCAAGAACTTCGTTCCTTCGCGGCAGTGGTATGGCGATTCTCTTGGGATCGGGAGAGGAGTTAAAAGAAGGCGGCGGCGAGAGAGTCTTTTCCTGCCAACGCTTCATATGCTCCGGGCGTTTTATGAGAAGAAACCTGGGCAGCTCTCGGAGAAACACGACCCTTATCCAGTGCGGCATGGTGTGGGTCCTCGGAGTCCTATAGTTTCTGTTGATGATGACAACCGTGGAGAAGATGGCGATGAGGTTCATGATGAACGTGAATAGGAGGTACTTGGCGATGAGGGGTATGGTCAGAGACGGGGGCAGGATCTTGGAGACTAGCAGCAGGAACACTACCAAAGCAAGAAGAACTGAAATACACAGAGTGATCTTCTCTCCAGCATCAGCTGGAAGAGCAAACACGCAGATGCTGACAAAAGAGATGAGCACGCAGGGGATGATCAGATTGACTGTATAAAAGAGCGTCTTCCGTCTCAGAACGAATTCAAAGATGATAAGCTCCTTCACATCCCCGGTGACCTCATCCTTGATGGTGACAATCTTTCCCGGGCAGTCGATGATGTCCCAGCTGCCGCTCTTGAGGTAATCCGTCAGGTCCAGCTTGTTCATGTTGAGGTAGAAGGTGTACTTCAGGGCGTTACCTTTGTGTGTCCAAGAGCCAAACTTCATCTCGCACTTTTGCTGGTCGAACGGGAAATACATGACGTCAATGGAGCAGGAGCTGTGGTAGATGGCCGGAGGAATCCAATTGATTTTAGAGTCATGATACAGGACACAGTTAGATTTATAAGTAACCTCATAGTTGCCATCAGCACTGAAAACAGAGACATATTTTCTTAACAGACTTTCAATAAAAAAGAATTTTTGTTAAATGTACATTTTAAAAATGTTATCAATCTGTTGAAATGTTCCGTTAATGCCTGGAAAATAAATTTGATGTAGAAGAAAATCTTAATTAAAATGAAAAGAACAAATTGTACAAGCTTAATCACTACAATCGTACAAACTTTATCCCTGTTATGAAGCTAAAATCTTCCATTGGAACTATAATTATATACAATGAATTAATATTGATACACTTAAAATATATTTTACAAAGTCAATAAAAAAAATTTGTATGAAAATTCTCTGTAATAAACGACAATAGACTACCTGATGATGATTTATTATTTAAAGGTAAGAAAAACTAGAGAGAACAATTGAAAGGCATTTGTAAAAAAAAAATCAATCTTCATTTAGAGCACTTTTATCGGAAATACTTCAACATGGCTATAGTATACATGAGTTGATTGTACACATAAAGAAAGAGAAATGGCGAAGGTAAATATGCAAATAGGGTATTGGTATATTTATTTTTGTCTTATTAACAGCCATATTTACGAATTCAATGCCTTTATCTATGTGAACATAAATAAAAGTAAGATGTTTTGGAGACTTCCATATTTTCATGTTAGGATAACCCTAGTTTGTCTTCAGATCTTACATTTGCTGTAGTAAGATGTCAGAGCGTTCTTAAAGTTAATTTTAAATACATTAATAACTGGTTTTTAAAATAATAAAGACATATTTTCCATAGCAACACAAGTGGACAATCTAACCAATGGTTTTTACAAAGCTTCTTTATTTCCTGAACGTTTTTTTTTACCTTTGTTCTTATCATGATGTCAGTGTATCACCAAAATACTGGGTACATCTATAAAAGGCATGTCAAAAAGTGTTTTGATAAAGCCAAATTTAAATTTAAATACTTTATTTAATGAATTTATTTCTAACTCACTTGTTGAACAAAACAAAATCGGGCACCCAGACTTTCTCTGGTTTTATCCGTATAGAGTCTATGTTCCCGTATGTAGCTGGGTCCCATCCTAGCTGGTAGTCCCGCCAATACTGAAGATAGCAGAAACACAAAACACAGAAATATTAGAGATACGAAAAAAAAAAAGATTAGAATACTTCATTCTTTTGTTACTGTAATCTTCATATATAGCCAGTTACTCTTTGGATACTGTCACATATGGCTAATCATACATACACACACAAATAGAACTTATTACATTTTTTTGAAAGCTAAGCGCTAGTAGAAAGTAGAGAACTAATGAAACTTATAATAATGAACTTGTTGAACTTGGTTATTGGTTAAGAAAATACACACACATACACACTCACTAACACTTTAACACATGTTAAAGATTGGGAATGTTTGTTTTTTTCTTTTATCTAGGAAATTACGTACTGTGGTCATCTACTGACGTAATCAAGTAACCCAGACAAGGAATTTGAAGGACAAAAGTGAAAGATGATAAATCGAAGAACTACGGAATGCCACCTTATTTTTTATTTTTATAATAGTCAGTTGACATTTAAATTTTACTGACAGTGACTCGTTTGACACTTCTCTTTTCTTTTTTTTTTCAGAAGATAATTGGAATAGAAGGAAAAAAAAAAGGACCAATTTAGACGTTAGACGTTGAAGGTTAAAGGGCAACAGTGAAGGCCAAAACGTGTCCGTGATATTTGTCACTTTGCCAGTATTTCATCCATCATGTCGGTCCACTTGCCACGTCAGCTCAAGTCCTCAACACCCTCCCTGCCCCCTCCCTCTCTGTGTTGTCGCTAAAGATGCGGAAGGAGACGAGCAGTGGGCAAGCCTTGTATTAAGGCTCTCTTGTTCCGTCCTGATGTAACAAACAATGAAGCGTGGAGGGCGGGGTAATCGTGCAGATCATGGAGCGCTCAGCGCGAGAGATCGAATCTTTAGTTTATTTACGCATGACTTGATGAAGATGATGTTCCCTCCACCGCTGCTCTTGTTACTTTGGTTTAATTTTTTTTTTAAATATTGAAGGTTAAAGTCATGTTTAAATCTGACTATTCTGTACGTGGTGAAGATTGGATCAACATTTCATTTATTCAGATTATTTTGTCTAATTTTGTTTGCGATTTCCCAACTAAGAACAGGACACACATCTCTATTAAATTACCATCTAAACCAGTGGTTCCCAAACTTTTTTGTCCTGTGGACCCCTTGACATGTTTTCTGGTTTTCCGTGGACCCCCTGTTAAGTAATATTGAATTTTTGAAAATTCATCAATTTCAAATTACACATTTTGTTTAAATAATTTCCAACCAGTGACACGAGGAGTGAAAAAGTAATTTAAAACTACATTTTAAGTTGAATTTTTTTTTTTTTACAAAAGAAAAATATTAACAAAATTGAAATTTAAACCCATTATGTTACAGTTAATATGTATTGTTAACTATCACTAAACACATTGGAAACTTTTTTGTTTTTAAAGGTTTGGAAGCTCGACTTCCATTGCTACGGAGATTATTTTTCATATAGAGATTTCTTGTTTTAGTAAAAGGTTTTACAAAGATGTGTTTTTCGTGGATTTCTGAGACATAATAATTTGAATTTAAAAAAATACATCATTACCAGACAAGGTTGACTCGGCCAGCTGTATAGAGAAATATATTGTTAGCAGAAATATGTCGTTTGCAAAGACTTACATTAGAAGAAAGAAATATTTAGCTATATTCCAACAGAGCTCAAGACTTTAGTGAACTGTTCTACAATACCATTGCCCCAACAGAGTTTTCATGGATTGTTCTCAGAAAGCCACCACAAACGAAGGAGCTGGAATACTCATAGAATGGCCCAATGGAGAAAAAAAAAATAAAAATTAAGATCATTATAACTAATGAGCTCTATGACAATCACAGAAAAGAAATAGGAGCACTGGAGCTAACGACTATCAGGCTAGCGAAACAGCACAGTTCACCAAACAGTTAAATTTTTTTCTTGACTAATATAAAAATAGTCCTTCAAAGCTTGACAAACTCTGATGCCTCCTAAATAAAACAACTCATGATGCCTGGACTGACGTTCGGTGGTCACCTTGCCTGCTCGCATCTTCCGTCGAGAGGTTTGTGCTAGCATGTAATTATCTACAGAATCTGAAGGAACACCCAAAAGATTTTTACAAAACATATTGTGTGACCTTGTAAAGCTCAACAACAACACTGTTCTCCAATGTTTAAATTGAAGGAAATAGAAGGCTGACACACTTGCCAAATGTGACAAAACAAATACACACTGGAACATTGCACTCTATTCGGAAGAAATTAAGAAACTAATAGTGAATAGTAAAAATGAGAATTAGACAAGCTCTCATTCGATATACAAGAAAGACCTATTATAAACTATCCCGATAGGACCACCTATAATTTTTCACATCAGAACTATACATAATAATGAGAATTTTTTCCGGAAGCTCAAAATTGGGACCATTGAAATTTTCCCTTTTGGATTGTCCGCAGAGAATGCCGACCATGTCTTTCAAACTGCATTCTTCATCGAGATGCCCAAAACAAGACACCAGCCCCAAAGCATGAAATTCTTTTAATGATATAAGTTTGTGTAAGAGTTTTTACAATTTCTTCAACGGCTGGTTAAATCAATAATTTGCCTATCGTGTGAGGTTTTCAGTAATTTACTGTGATCATCAACGTCTCAATGTCAGATTCAAGATAAATTTTGTGGGTGTATTCTAAACTTTATCGTTGAATGTTTGAAAGTTTTGCAAGTTTTATCTTTTTATTAGGGTGGTATCATCTCAAATGGTTCTACAGTTTAATTGGTCTCATAGCTTCATAAAAAATGGCACATTAACACTCTCTTTTTTGACAAGGAAGTAGCCTAATGAAGTTCAATTTCAAATACTTAACGCTGTACAGTCTACATTTCTTTTTGTTAAAGTTATAACTAGACAACGCTACACTATGCAAATATAGTTATTAAGTTAAATAAAACAATTTTTCACACATACATCACGCACTCCTTTGTGCTGAAAATTAGTTCTTCTGTAATATGGTCCTCTCCTGGTGCCTTGTGATTCAACTGATGAATGTTCTTGTCATTTTCTCTTCAAATATGAGCAAGTAATTGCGTATTTAGCTTCTCATAACTGCGTTGACAACAAATTGAAGATATTCCTGCAATCTAGATCTACTACTTTTTAGTAACTTAGTGTATTAGTAACACCCAGATACACTATCCGTAGTAGGACCTAATCATGAAAGGTGCTCCATTTGTTGCTACTGATATAATAGTTACAGGGTTTGCTTTTTCTTCGAACGATTATTTCAAAACATCAAATGTGTATTCGACTTTATTGTCAATTATCAGTTTTCACAAAAAGAAAATTTTGTCGTGAATTTCTTTATCCATAAATAAACGAACATGTGCCCAAAAAATGCTTCATAACAGGCACAACTCGGTTCATATATAGACCGTTGAACTAGTTGTTGCTTAGAAGAATACTTAGCAAATATCAGATGCAGGTTTGTGTACAAAATAGTTTTGAAAACGTCAGCGGCTGGTTAAATCATTCTTTTTTTTTTTCGCCAATTATATGTCGTTTTCATAATTTTGCAAGATATTTTAAGACACATCAAACCATTATATTTTCCTTAAAATTTGAAAGCAAATATTTTGTTAATTGTAGATCTTTTCTCAACTTAATCATTCAGTGTTCAATAGTTTTTCAAATCTTATCAAGGTGGCTTTGTCTCCAACGATCCTCCAGCTTAGGTGGTTTCATGGTGTCATTACATAAAATGTTGTTAAATAAAAGACACATAGGCAACATAAGTTCGACGAAAAAAGAAGAAAAAAAAATTAGAGAATTAACACAACCGTCTATTTTATATTTAGATTCTGCCATGTTAAATATTAGTTATTTAAAATAAATTTAAATGAGGTATTAAAATTTAAAATATGTTTTTCATTCCAATAAGATGTGGAAAATTGAATGGCCTAGCTATAATAAAGTATAAATAATGTATATTTGTATGATATAATAGGTGATTTCATTAATGTGAGTTTTATATTAAACTCAATTCCTTATTAAATGAGATCCAACCTCGTGGACCCCCATTTGCATGTCATGGACCCCCAATTCTTTTTTTCACTTTCGTGGACCCCTTGGAAGTCCTCGTGGACCCCTGGGGGTCCACAGGGACCACTTTGGGAATCACTGATCTAAACAAAATAAACTCCACACAACCCCCCTTTGCAGACACTGCGCCCACCCTTATGAAACTGTACCTTAGGCAGACCCTACTTCCCCTACAGCCCAACATAACCAAAACCCTTTATGGCAGTGCTGAACAACTGAAAAAAACAGCACATTTTTTTTCCATGGTACAGTCTGCAAAAGAGCTCACAGCTCAGCAGCAATAAAGCTGGCTAGAAGAAGAATAATGATGTCATCGATGCTACAAATATAATGCAACGTTTGGAACAGGTAGCAGTGAAAGAAAGACTTTGTCATGTTTGAGTTTCTTAACTCTTTCTCTCCGTAAATATTTACCACATTCTGGTGGAATCAACGTTAGTATCGTCAGTTAGGACAGAACGAGTTAAAATAGTTTTTATTTAGTGGCACGTAAGCAATCTTTTTTTTAAAGCTCCTATAGCAGCGGTTCTCAACCTTTAAAGCTTTAGAATCTCCCACTCTGCCGCGACCC
>JADKLZ010003198.1:554-10613 GCA_021533235.1 Biomphalaria straminea | reverse complement strand
GGGGGCCCCAAATGAGTGTTGTTTACTTTAAAAACTAACAATTACGCAAAATGCAGGGGCCCCAAAGAGATCATTCCCCTCGGGCCCCCCAAACGATGGAAAATTCCTAGCTACGCCCCTGCTTAAAGTCCTCTGTTTCTTCGGCCACGAGTCTAGTGTCCTGTGTTGTGGCCAGCACAACAATCAAACTTCTTAAGTCAGGTACTTATTAGAGTTGGCTGGACTCAGGGGCGCCCTAAAAATCTCGAAATTTTAAAGCCCAGTCTGCGTCGAGATTTGAACTAAGTATTCTAAGTTCATAAGCCAAGCACTTCAGCCACACCACCCTCTACAGAAAGAAAATATTTTTCTACATGTGTGTATTGATTTTCGTAATTTTAGAGACAAAGTTGGCATTTTTTTAATGAAGAT
This sequence comes from Biomphalaria straminea, assembly GCA_021533235.1. Lineage (NCBI taxonomy): Eukaryota > Metazoa > Mollusca > Gastropoda > Planorbidae > Biomphalaria > Biomphalaria straminea. The sequence goes on along the minus strand of JADKLZ010003198.1, from coordinate 10,202 downwards.
CTAGAAAAACTAAATGTAAAGGATTCCATGACAAATTTATTAAAGCTCGGTTGGCAGTAAAAACAACTGAAGCTAAATCGACGGAAACAGGGCAATGAGTCAGTTTAATGACTTGAATTGTTTAAGTGTTGCCACATCTGGACTATTGTCAATAGCATTTAAGTTACGAATCGAAACAATGAGATTTGGCAATCATTATTTTCAAGGACTTTTTGTTTCAATAGTTTTAAAAGCAGGACTCAAATAAGACAAACTGGGCAAAGTGCTCTAGTTGTCAAAAGAATGATTCTAATTTGTCGCAAAAATAAGTCACTTGTGTTTAACAATCTTTTGATATTACTAATCGGTTTGTCATAAAATGCTTAATTAGTTTGAAAAAATGCCTCATCTGTCAAAATGCTTTGACTACCCCCTCCTCAAATATGCTCTATGTTCCACATATTAACATACAAAGTGTGCATTTTTAAAAAAATAAATTGCCTATATTTATCACATACAGTGCCTAAATCATTCCATATTTTGGGGATCTATATGACCTGTCGACCACAAAACATAAAACCCGAACTGTAAAAACATGAGCTCACAAACACCTTCCTGTACCAATACAGAACCAAGACAGAGGAAGACACAGAGACAACATTAAAGTATGGACGGATCAGAGGCGTAGTGAAGGGCTGATACCATGCCCTGGATGCCACCCTCAAAGGGGTGCCACACGCAACCTGTAATTCTATGTGATGTTCATGAAACATTTATGGGTGGTGCGCTGATAATGTACCTTACCCCATTCGCACTTTTTGAGCACTGCGCCTCTAGGATGGGCCTATCATTGAAAGAGACTCTAGTCAATGCAAAAGACGAATAGGAATGGAGAAAGATGGTCGACAGATCATTTCCCGATCTGCGCGACAGACTAAAGGTGAAAGTGAATCAATTGTCCTTTTTTTTTAACATGTCTATAACACCATTTTTAATCACTTATTTTTCACAAACTAAAATGGTTTGTTTCTCCCAATAAGACTCAAGTGTTAGAACATGCTGTTCCGATGACCAGGTGTTGACACTGGACACACAAGTGAGAGTCCCAAGACAACTCTTGCAACAGTGTCCTAGCTGCTTCTACAATTTCATGAACCTTTGGTGTCACTTAACGTGTGGCCCTAACCAGGTCAATAACTCATTCTTTTCTTTCTTAAGTTATATATCAGCTTCAGCTGCAACACTCTACATTTCTGGTCTGGTCTTAGAGGTTTGTTTCGGAAAAGAGATAGAGAGGCAAAGAGGAAAGATAAAGAGAGAAGGAAAAAGAGATGGGGAGAGATAAAGAGAGTAAAAGACCAAGAGAGGGAGATGGTTATGGGGAAAATAGGAAGGGGGGATAGAAAACAAGAGAGAGAAATAGAGATTGTATAGTAACTGAGTTGTTTTATTTTCTGCGTGTGTCAAGCGTCAAGAGTTCATGTCCATAAGTGTTTATCCCTAGAACTTGTGGAATCAAGCCAATATATTGGACATTTTGATTGTGTTATATTATTACAGATATAGAAAAAGACAACAAAACATAAAAATATACCATTTTTTAAAACAAAGCCTACATTAAGGCGTAGTTGTATCAATAAGTTTCGATCAATCATGTCATCCAATTTGTCATAGATCTAGACTAACAGGGATAAATCTATGCGAGTACAAATATTTGTTCCTATGTTTTGTATAAGCGCACCGTTCTGTTTTGAGCTTTTTTTTCAATACGCTATAATCTTATCACTTGTTCTAGACCAGTAGCAAATGGTAGGGGAAGAAAGAAGGTTGATCGCTTTTGAAATGCAGTAATAATATAAACAGGGGGGTATGGACCCGAATTCAAACTCATGACTCAAGCCTCCTCAAGCCGACACTCTAACCACTCTGCTAGTGAGGTGATTATGAACTTAGAAGTGTTTTTATAGTTATCTATTCTTTTTGTTGAAACTTATCTATAAAGGGGAACTAATTCAGTTTAAACCACCCCTAAAGTAAAGTATGGTTTATTTCCTTTGTCCGAGATGCCCCCCAAAAAAATAATTAATTACCAAAAGTTAATTGACTAATTGGTTAATTATTTTTTTTATTGATTCTTGTGTTGTCAGGTGAAAGAAATAATTTTGAACATTTTCAGTTTGATCCGAGATTGGGTGTCGGAAAAATGACGTGTACAAACGTTTAACCAGACAGAGTTGATATAAACCTTCCAATAATTGGAGACAAAAAAGATACAGAGAGTAAAAGACAAAGAGAGAATGGATCAGAAAGAGAATGAGACATAAAAGAGAGAATTGAGTTGAACTACATTCCCTTTTAAAACAGAATGTTCATGTGTCATTGTGGTTATCTCGAATTACCTCCTTTAGACTGAGTATATGTCAGTCAACGCTACCAAGCCCTATGTCACCCCAGAGAACGAAACAGTTGAAGCCGTCCTCTCGGTGAACTACGCCGTAGAAACAGACTCCGCCCATGGATTGTTTAACTCTTGTCGTGATGTGCAGGTTTGTTCATTTTTGTTTCGTCATATTTACATGCAAATGCTGAAAATATGGTTTAGCCTTTGCCTACGATGTGGCCTTTATGTAGTCTATATCACCCGTATATGCAATAATTCGATGAATTACCCGAATTTATCCTATGTCCAGCATTAGATTCAGCCACAATGACTATAGGTCTTGATAACAGGGGCGTAGCTAGGAATTTATCATCTTGTGGGGGCCCGTGGGGTTCGACCTCTTTGGGGGCCCCTGCATTTTGCGTAATATAGTCTATATATATTTAATGTAAAAAAAGACTCATTTTGCCCCCCCACTCAATTGGGGGCACTGGGGAGGGGCATTTTCGAATTCTGCCCCCTCTTCCCCTCCCCCACCCTAGTTACGTCACTGCTTGATAAGTATAAATGTTACATAAGGGTATTCTGTATGTCTCCCCCTTGTGGTCTATAGGGCAGATGATGTAAAGATCATCTGATTCTGTGGCCTACGGTTAACGAGGGTGTCATGTGGCCAGCACAACGACCTTTACTTTTCCCCAACTATAGTCAGGTACCCATTAGAGCTGGGTGGACTCAAGGGCGCCCGAAAATCCCGAAATAAAAATCCCAGTCTTCACCAGGATTCGAACCCGGGACCTCCAGTATGGAAGCCAAGCGCTTTACCGCTCAGCCACCGCGCCCTCCGTTACGAAGCTGTTGTTAACAATATTGCAGCCAAAAAAAAAAAGGTAAAAGCTTTGTGGCTGGTGGTCATGTGACTTATTTGAAACTAAATGAATAGTAGATATTTCTTTTAGGTTTAGGTAGAGATGGGTGGTAGGGGCTATGTGAAACTAGTTAGTAAAAAAAAATGTGCTTAATTAATTAACAGTCCTACGACAACTCACGTGCCTTGTCTTTCCTGTGTGGTGAGGATGCAGAGACATGTACACCGCAGAGATGGCTGGACTACATGGGAAATAACTCGAATCGCCAAGCCCCATTTTGCATCTATTTCAGTGTCTCAAACAGAAATATCACCATTAACAGTAAGTATCTTTCATCTCAATTTGTCCAGGAGATGGTCAAAGAGGGGGGAAGTGTTGGTGCCTTGTCCACACACACACCCTCTTTTAAACTTAAGCTCAACAACTACCACTACCACTAAAAAGAAAAAATATGGATAGTCCAGTGATACCATAAATATATCATTAAAACGGAAGGTATAATCATGGACCTTACCAATACATAAGTATGCATACGATATCGATAAGCAGCAACGAAACAGGTGGTAGTTTATATAGTCTCTGCACTTCCAATCATATTTGGCATAGGTCTTTTCATTTTGAGCTCGACTTCAGCGAGAATTGCTTGTTTCTCTGTCACAGATACAGTCCTCGTGCCACTGAACATGAAGCCAATTTCTTGTTTTCAAGCAGTGTCCAGCACTTCTAAGCCCTGTAAGTGTACAGATTGTCCTAAGGCGTCGTGCGAATTTGTGTTACCCACTGTCTCGTAAGTACAAAGTGAATTTGTTTTCATCCTAATTAAAGTTTCAGTTAGTTATGTACCGTTTTTTTAACTTTTAATAACTTATTCTGTATGTTTGTCTGTGTGGGTAAAATCTTTTACGCTTCATTTGTACCACTTTCCATTCTTGGATCAAGTTGAAACTTTGCACAATTATTCATTGTCGATGATAACACATGAATCCATCCAAAATTCAATCAATTAGTTAATCATTTAGTCGTAACTGATTAATTTTGCTTTATAAAGAAAATGTACTGAGATAAGCCTTGTGTAGAGCATTGGTTGGCTAAAAATTTTCTTAAGTTATAATACTGTTACGACACAAGACTCTTCGAAATGACAACACACTCAGGGTTTTATCTATAAATACTTTAATAAGAAATCGTGTTCTCAAAACAAACCCATTTTTAGCGGCCCCCGAAAGGGGAAAAGACGCTATTAGTTTTGTGTGGCCTGTCTGTCCGTCTGTCTGTCTGTCTGTCTGTCTGTCTGTCCGTCTTTCCGTCCGTCCGTCCCGTTTAGTGCTCAGAAAGTAGAAGAGAAAATGAAAATCTGACATCACGATAATATAGAGCATTCAAAGTTCTGATGCAACGGCTACTTTTTTTTTTTCTAAAAGCTCAAAATCTAATTTTTAAAAATATTTTATGCAAACAGTATTTAAAGAGAAAAAACCTAATTAGTATGCAATATAAATGAAACCTACTTTAAGACAATTAATAATCTAATATACTGCACATGTAGTCACATTTTTTTTGTTCCAACATACGAGTAACATACCAGTATTTACTCGTAAAGTAATCAACTCATAAAAGAGGTGTTGCTTTTCATCGTTGGAGCTTTTAGATTTCGTTACTCTTCATTGTGTTTTGATTCGATTTGGATATTAAGTGTTGTTCTGTGTTTTTCTGTGCAAGGAGCACACTATTTTTATTCATTTTCTGTTTACCTTTTTTTAATTTCTTAACTTTGTTGTTTACTAACATGTCTATTAAGACATTCACGATTGAGAAAAAGGATCTGGAGGGAGGCCTCGTCCATCCTCCGGGGACCCTTCTTCTCAAACTATCCGGACAGGGGGCAGTCAGAGCCTCGATGGCGACCATCGTTGCCGCCTTGGGGCTCAGGCCGGAGGAGGTGGGTCCCCTGTACCGGTTCGAGAACCCGTATTTGTGGTTTCTCGGCGTCTCCTCACCCGCGGTGAGGGGAAAGATACTGGGCCGAACCTTCGGAAAGGAAGACACTTTCAGGGTGGAGGTGACCACCCTGGAAGAAGAAAAGATCAAAATCACCCTCCACTGGGTGTCCCCCCGCATCTCTAAATCCAAAATGGAAGAAATTGTCAATAGTATGGCGGAGGATGGCTCCAAAGCAGAGGCCCACAAAATAGATGGGACAGACAAGTGGGTCAGCTGGATCAAACCGAGGAAGGGAGCTGAGCTGCCCCATTACATACAGCTCAGGTACGAGGATGACCCGAGAACATATAAAGTACTCATTACAACCCCGGGGAGGAGACAACAGTGCTGGCACTGCCAGAAGGAAGACCATTGGTCAAACCAGTGCCCAACCAGAACCACCCCTAGGGGTAATAAAAAAGAAGGGGTAAAGATCCCAGAACCCCCCAGAACATCATACGCTACGGCCCTAAAAGGAGGGAGTACAAGGAGTACCCAGGAGGGTGGGTCGGGGGAAGAGGAGGGATTTAGGGTAGTGGAGAGGAGGAGGAAGGCCTCAGATGGGCAGGGAGAAACTGGTAAGGATAAGGAACAAGCCCCCTCCCCCAAAAAGGTAGAAAGAGGAGGGAGCGCGGGAGGGTCAAACTCCCACAAAAGACTTAAACCAGAAGAAAAAGTAAGGTCGGAGCCTGACACTCTGACCCAAGTAAACAGAAAGAGGACCCTATCGTCCTCCTCCTCTTCACTGTCTGACGGCCAGTGCGGTGAGGCAGAGGTGGAGGAGGAGGGCGAAATGAGAGAGGAGGGAGAGAGGGAAGTGGAGTTTCCCGATTCCCCAGGCCAATTGATCATAGATGAGGGGGATGACCCTGGCACACACTCCAGTTCATAAACACAAAAAACAAATCAAAATAGTGGACCACACACAGACACACACAAACACGCACTCATAGAATACGATAGAATGTTAACACGCACACACAACAACCCACCCACACGCAGACATGGCAGACATCACAATTCTCTCTCTAAATATCAGAAGCTTAAAGAACAAACACAAATATTTAGTACACTTAGCCAACACCTATAAAACAGACTTCATATATGTTCAAGAGACAAACACGCACACACGATACCAGGCAATGAAAATCACATCAGACATGGGTTTTGCGGGTGGGTACTTTAGTTTAGGGCAGAATAAAAGAGGGGCAGCTATTTTACAGACATCTAACAGATTCAAGGTTACATACACACACACAGAAAATAACGGTAGGGTAGTCATAGTTAAGGTAGAATCACAAAAACACGCATACACTCTAGTGAACATTTACGCTCCAGCTCAGAGTGCAGAAAGGCCTTTGTTTTTTGAAACTCTGAGCGAAGAGCTACACAGCAAACACGTAGGGGAAAAAATAATTTTAGGTGGGGACTTCAACTACATAGAAACGCAATTAGACAGGAAACACACGAACACGCAGGGTCCACCCCCTCAAACCCAAACTCAAACTAACAACTATCTCAAAGAGATAAAAGTTCAACATCGAATAGGGGACGCTTACAGGGGAGTGTACCCAAAGGGGAAGGATACTACAATGAAACATAGCACACACCCAGTGGAGACTAGACTAGACCGGTTCTACACACCGAATGACATTCAAATTAACGAAATAAAACACCTGGACGAGACATTGACTTACACAGACCACAAAGGAGTATTAGTTAAAATAGGGGGAGAGAATAAGGAGGTTAAAAAACAACGAAATTTTTGGAAATTTAACAAAAGTCTGCTTGAAGAACCGCAAATCCAAAAATCTATCGCAGACACGATCCAGAATTGCATAGGAGAAGAGGGAAACGAAGGGGAAATTATACAAATGTGGCCGGTACTCAAAGAGTCCATTAAACAACAAGTGATAGTTTTAGCAAAGATTAAAAGTAAAAAATTAAAAGACGAAGAGACAAGACTTAGAGACAGATTACAAACAACAACGAACGACATTGACAAAATAGAACTACAAGGACAGTTAGAAGACATATATAAGTATAAATATAAAGGGGCAGAAATCAGATGCAAGTACCCAAGTTTATCGGAATCACCAAACAAACTATATTTATCGGCAGAACAGAATGTACAGAAAGACAGGACAATTACAACAATAAAAGACACTGACGGAGAAGAAACACAAGACCACAAACGGATAAATGATATATTTTGCAAATTTTTTAGAGAAATATACAAGAAAGAACCGACAGCAGCAGACGCACAGAATTTTTTCTTAAACAATGTTAAAACAATAGTAGACGCAGACAAAGAAACCGCAGACAGACCCTTCACTCTAGCGGAACTGAGGGCTGCCCTAGACATGACCCAAAACGACAAATCCCCAGGTCCCGACGGTTTAACATACGAATTTTACAAAGCTTTCTTCCCCCAAATAGGACCGTTACTGATAAAACTATACACAGACATGTTAGGGAAAGGACAGACACCAAAAGACTTTAACCTCGCATACATTACTCTACTACCCAAAAAACCCGAAAATAACACCTCACCTAGCGACTTCAGACCAATTTCCCTATTAAACACAGACTACAAACTTATGACCAAAATGATTTTCCTAAGACTAAAACCCATAATCCCACTCCTAATAGGACAAGACCAATACTGCAGTAACCCTGACAAGAATATTGACGAACTAAACCACTTTTTAAGAGACATTATTTATTACTGCAAGGACAAGGACTTAAAGGCAGCCCTCATGTCCGTTGATCAAGAGAAAGCATTTGACAGAATTGACCACGACTACCTTTTTAAAGTACTACACAAAACTAACATAGACGAGACACTAACGAAATACATCAAATTAATCTACACAGATGCCGCAAGCCAACTGATCATAAACCAAAAACTTAGTGATAGGATCCCCATAAGAAGATCAGTCAGGCAAGGGTGTCCCCTATCCCCCTTCCTATACACCCTCTGCCTGGAACCCCTGTTAGAAAGTATAAGATTAGACTCAGAAATAGTAGGCATTAAAATCCCGGGCCCCACCCCCTTAGTTAAAATCAAAGCATATGCAGATGATACCACCCTGTTTCCCACCTCAGAAAAAGATGTTAAAAAGATGATAGAGAAATTTACACTATTTGGGAAGGCGAGCGGGTCCAAAATTAATTTTTCCAAATCTTCCATCATGTTCCTGGGGAGGTGGGAGGTCCCCCCAAACAAAACTCACGGGTTTAGAATAGAGACAGAAATAAAAATATGCGGCATCGTGTGGACCAGAGACCCGACACACTACGTGACGAAACAATGGGACGCTATTATTGACAAGACAAAAAACATTTTACAATTATTTCGACACACATCATCCACCATTTTTGGCAGAGCCATTTTAACCAACAGCTTAATTACACCCAAAGTCCTTTACCTGACCAACGCTGTAGAGCCACCTCCCAAATTCATAGACAAAATAAACAAAATAATTAGGAAATACATTTTCAGAAATACAATCACAAACATAAAACACAACACACTAATTCAAGACAAAAAAGACGGGGGGATTAGCCTACAAGACATAAATACAAAAATAAAAGTACAAAGGTTAAAATATTTAGGAAAAGTAGTTAGGTCCCCCGAAAAATTCCCCTTAACCTTGTACTATTTCGGCCTGAGGCTAAACAAAATTCTTCCCATCCAAAACAACTACCCCCATTTTTTCGGCACACACACTCACCCTTTCTACAGATCACTAGCTAGACATTTACAAAACAATGAACATTTAATACACCACACATCCAAAGACATCTACACAGCACTTAGAAACAAACTCAAAGAAAATTTAAAAATCAGAATAAAGTGGGGGAGAGAACTAGGAATAACAGTCAACACATATACAGACACATTCACGCACTTACACAACAAAAACATAACACCCAAAGCGAAGGAGGTGGCCTACAGGCTAACTTACAATATGACCCCAATTAAATTTAAGAAGAGAAATGTACACACATGTGCCTTATGTCATGCAGAGAATGGGGACAATGAAAATCATTTGTTCTTACAATGTAAAATGTTCGAGAATGTCAGAAGTACTATGAGAGACCTTTTGAATGCAAATTGTAAATGTAATGTTAATCTTAAATTAGCTATTGTTCTTAACAAGTTACCTATAAAATGTAAAAAGACTCATATATTTAATTTAATAATAGTTTCAGAATACAGAAGTCTAGTTTGGCGCAGTATAACTAAAGTTGTTCATGATAATATATCTGTACATCCCAATAAGTTAGACTTAATATTTAGGAAAACAATTGAACATAGAATAGATAATATCAGTTTTTAATAGTGTTTAAATTAATGTACTTCATAAACCTACTAAACCCCAGCTCTGTTCCTTTTTTTTTTTTTTTTTTTTTTTTTTTTTTTTTTTTTTTTTT
>JADKLZ010003185.1:0-10505 GCA_021533235.1 Biomphalaria straminea | reverse complement strand
CTTATTATGTTTTTGTCCATTTATTAATAATTTGTGTATGTCTTGTTTAAAACCACATTTATAAGAATGTGCTGAATTAATTCTTTGATTATTTTACCTCAACTGTTTCTTAAGACGTTCTAATATTTTTTTATATATTTCAGACACAAATATTTCCAGGCTTTTGAATGTCTCTTGCAAGCCTTGTCTTGTTTAAAGGAAAGAAATCAGTTAGATGATTATACGTCAACGTTTCTACTAGACCTGGCACATCTACGATTTGTGATAGAAATCCAGAATTCTATCTTAGATGTATTTCAAACTGGAGTGGATGCTCCTCATCTGAACAAATCAACAGAAGACTTTCTACAAGACATAGTGTCCATCAGAGAAGCCCCTCCAGATGCTGGTTTAGATTTCCATTCTAATTACCTGTCGGCTTGTGTCCATGGTATGGTGTTACACCTGGGAAATTCCAGGCGTGAATTTGACAAATACAATTCATATTTCAAGGATTACCGAACGTATATTAAAAATCACAAACTAATTAAAACTGAAACGAAACATTCTATCCTTTCGAAATATAACAAGTTTTACAAGTACGTGAAGAGTCAAGATTTTCAAAGTATTAATATGAATAAGCTCCACGACTGTGTGTCCGCGGTTTGCTACCGATGCCCAATGCTACGCCAGCACGTAGAAACATCAAGGAGACCCCAGGCGCTGTGGGGGGACTGTAACTCTCGTAAAACATTGTCTTCCATATCAAGTGAACGGACGCTTTCCAGTGACGGGTCAGAGACCTGCTTAAGTCCAAGTGTTTCTAACTCTTCTGAAGCAGAGGTAAAGAATGAGGACATGTTGCTGCTGGACGATGAGTTTGTTATAAATCCATCCACAAGGGCGACAAGCGTTATCATTGCTCTGAACATTTCAACTATAGACAGCGATAGTGTCTCGGGCATTAGTAGTATCAGTGATGGAAGGGAGACAATAAGTGTCTGTAATCCATCAGTCAATGATTAAAGCTCAGAGATTCTGCAAATTTTAAATAAACTAAAGTGTTCTATATTTAACCATTATTTGGTATAAACTATTTGGAACACATAAAACACTTTTTTTTTATCTGACTATAACAATACAAACAACATCAAACTGTCCAACAGTCTCCAGATGTTATCACCAGGGGACTAAACAAGATTTTAAAGAAATCTTGTACAAATTGGTAATTTACATAATTTAAACGCCACACAGAGATAGGAAGACATGAAAAAGACTAAGATGCCTGTGTGTAGTGGCTGAATGATCTCTTTATATTCTGTTCTATTTATGTGTACGTTTCTGTTGTGTTTTCTTTACATGAGAAAAAAAAGAGTCCTTGTAATTACAACAAATTTCTATAAGGATCAATAAAGCAGCCTTAGTGTTAGTCTTTGTAGTTTCTACTCATGAAATAATCATTTCACAACTTTTTGGTGACATTTATTTCTTCTATGACTATGATCAAACTTTGATTTAATTAAGACCCAAAAGACGTGTGTGAGTTATACAAGCTCGATCCGAGGTCACGATTATTATCACATCCTAGCTAGTTCAAAGCTTCAGGGGTTGACCACAGGTATGCCCCAAACCCATTATGACGACGCTTAGGACCTAATTATTTTCTTTTTTGAAGTAACGTCTGTAATATATAAGATGGCGATAGTCTGAAGGAAATATCACTCGATAATCGAAATGTTATAGTTAATTTGTCTACAAACGAATCGTTATATAAATATCTAATACGGAGACATCATTGGGTTCGTCATTCCAACTTTTAATTTGGTTAATATATTGAATTGTTGCAAACTTCACCTTCACCTAAGCCTGTTGGACAGTTGGGGCATCACACAAGATCTGTTGACCGTCGCTCTCCATTCCTCTATGTCTTTTGACTTGAATAGAATATCTATCTATGACAGGCCTGTATATACATTAATGTTGCTTCCCATCGCTTTCTCTGTCTTCCTTTTCTGTCTACTCTTGTTTTGTAAACCTAAGATATGCAAAGCCGTTGGTTGTACTGGCTGGTTCAAGCAACCCAATTCATTCTCTGATAGCACTAGGGAAAAAGGAGCACGTGTGTCCTTTCATAAAGCTTGTCTACTTTTCCTACGTCAGAATGGTCAGATCTCTTCAGCAGTAACCCCCACCATGTTTGAATTCACCAGGTCCCACTATTACACTTCCTGCTAATTACGACAATGATCTTAGGGCTATCTAGCTCACCGAGCAGCACTGCATTTGTTTCACATGTTTTCGAATGTTCATTCAGAGTTGAAGATAATTTACTTCCTAGTTCAAAACCTCCCGCAGGACGTCGGGTGATGGCAGCGGGCACAGTATTTTTATTACGGTCGTAGCGCAGCATGGTGTGAATGAAAATCGGTGCTAATGCGGGTGTTCAACGGAAACAAGGAAGAGAAGAACCTGCCTGTAAATTGTATAGCCATGTAAATATTATTAATAGAAGAATTAAAGTAATTATGTAACTACAAGTGTGTGATCCCTTGTTGATTTATATAATGAGACAATCATGTCTCTTAACGGGCATAAGCCTGGGACCATCGAGACCAAGTAAAGACAGTCCAGCGCTCATAACGCACGACCAGACACAGACACCATAATTTTTTTTTCTTTGGCCTAAATTGTACAGGAGATTGAATCGTTTTGAAAAAAAATCGTCTTATAAATAATTATTGTAACAGTATATGTGTTTTTTATCATATAATATTTAATTCATTTTATAATCATATAATGTTATAGAATATATCCCAGTCTAATATGAATGAGTACAAAACTTATTAAGAAACAACAATCAGTGTATTATTGTATAAAGTAATGTTATGATTAGGGGCGCGGTGGTCGAATGGTTAAGCGCTCAGCTTCCGAATCTGAGGTCCTGGGTTCGAATCCCAGTGAAGACTGGGATTTTGAATTTCGGGATTTTTAGGGCGCCCCTGAGTTCACCCAACTCTAATGGGTACCTGACTTTAGTTGGGGAAAGTAAAGGCGGTTGGTCGTTATTCTGGCCACATAACACCCTGCTCGTTAACCGTTGGCCTAAGAAACAGATGACCTTAACATCATCTGTCCTATAGATCGCAAGGTCCTAAGGGGACACTTTACTTACTTTTAATATTATGATTGGGTATCAAAAAAATAAAACCGCAAAAACTCTGACCTATGTGAAATTAATAGAACACAGGGGCTGCTTTTAAATGCACACATTCATGAAAAATACTTACACGAAAGAAGTACAAAGGTTACAAGATTTTCTTGTTTAAAACAAATTACGAACTACATAAAGATATAAACTATATTATATATATAAATTGCAGCATGTATAGAAGCCAATCGTGTATAGCCATCGTGGCCAAACCATTTTACCAAATGTACATTGAAATAGTATTAAACCTGCCAACACTCTGATCTAAAGAAGTGATGCACGCTACGAGAAGTATAGATAAGCTCAATTTTCATAATTCAATGCAGCGTTACTAACACATCTTCTCAATATTGTATCTCTACTTTTTTATGGATAACCCTCACGGACCTATAGAAAAGTACGTTAACGGTTGCTTTACCCAGTCGGGATGTAAGGCATTACTTTAGAGTGTAGACTGTTCAACTGCACATCTTAATCTTAACTATAAATTGTAATTTTTAATAGCATAGAAAGAGAAATGAGAAGTCACTTACAACTGCTCCATTTCCTTGTTCAGCTATATGACATTCTTTAAGAGTTATTCATATTATTTAGTGTATTTCTATTATGCTTGCCCCGTAATCATCTTCTTTTTTGAAGTAACGTCTGTATTATATAAGAAGACTAGACATATTTTACCCGCGGCCCGCGGGCCTTTATCTACATATTACTGAGAGCGGAGAGCGTTATGTAAACAATTAAACGAAATAATACTGTTATAAGTTAAGGAATGCGTACATGTAAAATAGTATGAATAAAGCTTTCAAAATAGCTGATCGACTTAAGTCCATATTTTCAAAATAAAAACATTTGCTTGTAGGCCTACATATATTTAATTAAAATTAGAAATAAATAGACTTAATTTTAGATGTACGCTATGAATGAAACTATTAGAATATATCAAAACACGGCTTCGCGAACGAATGCATGAAAAATGCTTTCGAAAAACAAATGTCAATGTTACTTTGATTAAAATATGAAATGAATGGACTATAATTAGTGTGTTCATGTGCTAAAGTATAAAACTATCGTTGCGAAGAGAAGTTCTATCATCTTAGATTTTTAGACCTAGGGACGTGACCTCATTTCACGTTCGCTGTGCTAGGAATAGAGTGATGTGTAACATTTCGTGAAATGTCTAATGAACGAATGTGCGTAAGGATATCTACGCTTGCTGATATAAAGAACGAACTTATGTAAAAAGCCTTTTGAAACACAAATTTGAAGCTTAATTTTGTTAAATAATAAAATCATTAGACTATATTTTGTATTTTTATGCGTCAAAGTAAAAATCTATAAGTGCAAAGTGTATTTCTTAAAATTAGATCTAGATCTAAATCCTTTCGATCTTTTTCTCATGTCAACATTTTAAACAAAGCCTAGATCCATAAAATAGTATAGCTGTAATAGACTTGGTCAACTTTTTTTTTTTGAGGGTCTTAAGTTTGTTTTAGGGCTACAATACATACACTACGGTCTAAGTTGGTACCCAAGGAACGTTTCTGGCAAGTTTAATCAAGATTGGTCAAGCAGTTTTGATTTCTATTCGATACATACATACATACATACATACGCTAAACATTGAACTTTATAGTATAGAAGATGTGACAAAATATGTAGGTCACAGCTGAGGCTGCGTAGCCACGGGAAATACTGTATTTCTCATTAATCTTCACACTTGTAGACAAGCCTTATTATTATTAAAGCTTGAAAAGTTTAGCGCATTTACAGAATACTTCTCATCTATTGAAATCCGTAGTGATGTTTAAATAAAGAAAAATATATGTTATTATCAAGAAAAATCGAAGATAGGGGCCTATACATTTTTCTTAAACATGAAAAAAACAAATGTTATTTTTTATCAGACATTTGACACACAATACATCAACAAAAATCTTGAGCATGTAAACCAAGATTCTGTCAAATTAACAACCCATAATGCATGCTCAGATTAGTGTTATTGTATCTCCAACATTGGATGTTGACATCTTTGTTCATTCATCTTCCTCTGACTTGGAGGCATTGAGGACCGAATGGGTGAAACTTTCCGTCTCACTAGTCACATCGCTTGTTTCACTAATGGATGGGTTCACTACTGATGTCACACCGGAAGAGACCAAACAATACATTCGCACGCTAGTTACTGAACCTTCGTCATCTGTTACGGACATGTTACAAACTGTTACACACACATTTTCTTCTTCTCCAGATTCTTTATACTCGTGGACAAATATACTTTCGGTTTCAGATTGGTTACACACTGTGTCACTAATAGTGCCACCGACAGCCTCCTGTGGGCTGCCACCAGGTTCAGACATGTTGCATACAGTAAGGTCAAGGTGTTTTTCGTTAGCAGACGACTCTTCTTTTAATGCCTTCTTTTTATCGTTACCGTTATCGTCAGTTTGCTGTAGAGATTTGATCAACCCATAGTCGGGCATGTCCTTGAGTAACTTTTGACAGTACGCACAAATCTTGGTGACACACGTATGAATCTGTACAGGGTCTATATTTTCAGTCAGAGTTTCTGTTACGTAACTATTCACCAATTCATATTTTGAGAGGATCATTTTCTTGACCTCTAACTTGTTGTGGGATTGTTTCTCCACAGACTCCCTGTACTTCAAGAAGCAGGACTTGTACTTCTCAAAACCATCCTTGGAGTACCCAGCATGCAGCACCATTCCATGCACGCAGGCTAAAAGATAGTTGGAGTGAAAATCGAAGCTATCTCCACATTTAGATTTCCCAAAATCCAAAACTTGCTGTAAATACTCTTCAGCCGATTTGAAAAGATCCATTTGGCTGAATTCTGGTTCTGTACTCTCGAGATGTTTTCTCTTCATTTCCAGAACGATTCTTAAATGTGCAAGGTCTATGAGAACTTTGATTCTGAACTCATTGTTTTTCATTTTTTCTTCTAAAACTTTCAATGATTTTAAGTTGAAGTGAAACGCTTTGAGATAATCCTTTCTGAAATGTGAAGAATAATTTCAAAAATATAGAAATATAGGTGCAATTCACAATTTTGGAAAGAAACAAGATTACAAAGAGAGTTTGTGTGATACAAAAATAGCGAAAGAGAGAGAGAATAAAAGAGAAAGAGAGAGAGAATAGACGAAAAAGAGACAGAGAGAGAAAGAGAAAGAACAAGAGAAAGAGAGAGAAAAAAAAAGAGAGAGAGAGAGAGATAGAGAGAAAAAGAGAGAGAGAGTGTGAGAACAGGAGAGAGGTACAGAAAGAAAGCTAGGGTGGCAGAAGGTAGCATGACACCTATTAGGAGATGACATTGTATATTTACTTCTTAGTATTGACTTCAGCAAGATGATTCAGTGTTAACGCTTTGTCTCCGAAATGCCAGTTGGTTTCTTCCAGTATAGTCAAGGACTCGAGGAGGTACCTTTCACTTTCTCTCAGGGAGTCTAAGAGGACGCCGAAAAAGAGTTGAAATAAAAAAAACCATTTAAAAAGAAATTTAAAAAACCCATTATACATATTAAAGAGAGTTTTTTTTAAATCTTAATTTATAATTAATGTTAGATTTACACAATCAAAAAAAATATTTTAAAAATACTAACAAAGTTGATCTAAAGGGGTAGAGTTCAGCCCTAAAAGTATATCAATAATGTACAAGCTATTTCCCTTATTCGATATCAAACAAAGTAATTAATCACCAATAATTAATTCACTAATTGTATTTTTTTATTGTTTTATGTTTTCTTAGGTACAATAAATTATTGTTTAAACTGTCTACTTGATAGCAGAAATAGCATTAACAATTATTTAAGAGGATTAAACCCAACAAATTTAGTCATATCTGTGAATATTGAAGAGTTTCCCTTGTTCCTATTTTAAAAAATCTATGAATTAACAGTAATTAATTGTCCAACGGATCGAATTGATTTATTAACTCTTGAATGAATAAGGCCTACATATGGAAATATCCGACGAAGAAATTAAGTCGGCTTAAAATAAATAGTTTCTAGTCCTCTAACAAGTATACATTTATTGCTTTTTATACTTTGAACTAATATAATGGTCAAAATAGAATCTTCCCAATGTGGGAAGCGTGGTCGAGAGGCTAAGTGCTGCTTGAGCTTGGAATGCTTGGCTACCTAGAAGGGGGCTCGAGGTTTGACACCCGACTCGGGCAGAATTGTGTATACTGAGCGCCCAAAGGCAGCATGGGAAACCAACTCCTAGATGCCCCCCTCCCCCCCACTGTTGCCAAGGGGTGTATGGCGCTAAGAGAATAAAGACTGGTGTAAGGATGACAGTAGCGCTATATAAAAGCTATAATAATAATGTGGCCAACGAGCTAGTATTTATTTTCCCAACGATATACATCCACTGTCAAATTTCTATAAAATCGTTAGAGCCGTTTTCGAGATCTGTGTCCAGGCTCCAACCACCCAGGTTATTCCCACCCAGTTTCCACGAATGTACGAGTTGAATAGAGAGGAAATTTAAAAAGGGAGAGGCACGTGTTCTGTAAGTTCATACTCTAATGACCAAACACTTAGGGATTTCTTCTGTGTTTGTCTTGACATCTTGGAGTCCCCTTAGTTTTTCTTAATTATTTAAATCTATATAATGAACTCAATTCATGTTCTAAGTATAATGTAATAATTAAAATAAAATACCTATGTCGTTGGACAGTCTGTAAGACAGCATAGCAATGTTATTTAAAGGTATCACTAGAACTTGTGGATTTATCTTTGCTGACGGACGCCTCGCCTCCAATGACCTCTTATACCACTTCAAGGCTTTCTTCAACTTTTTCTCTAGATTGGAAGAAGAAACGTTTGCGATCACTAGCGAACAATTAAAATACAGTATGTAATTAGTGAAAGGCCAATAGTACAGTACCTACGTAAGGTACTATGTTTAGTAGCAAATAAGGCCTAAAACGTTAGAGGCGGACGAGCCCTTTAACATGATGTGGTACGGTATATATAGGGTGAGGGCCTCGCATTGGACACTTGCCTAAGGCCCCGCGCTCTTCTACGGCCTCCTCTGGGGTGACATCTAATCTGGCTTTGTGGTATGTGCCTAGAACTGTCATCATGATGATCTTGAGTTCAGCCCCGTTGTTCAACAGATGGTTAGAATATTCATTCTCAATGAAACATCTGTAACACTTATACAATTCTAAGAATACTACATACTTTAGTGTTATCAGACATGCATGTCATTATGTGGCATAATTGCACGATTAGCTTACCTCTCTCATAAGCCAGGCCAATGTTGTTTAAGAGGACAGCATAATGGGGGTGAAAATAATTTTCTCCTTCGAGGTCATCCCGAATGGGACGTAGTTTTTTTAAAGCTTCTTCGTTATTGCCTGAAAAATGAAAATCAACAATGAGCTTTTCACCTTTTTATAACCTACTGACAAATGAATAAAACGTAGTTTACAAAAACGAAATGTATTTAAATATAGATATATATGTATTGATTTGTAAACAAAAAAGCTCAGCACCCATTGTCTTTGGACTACTTTCGAGACATGTAATAACATTTACAATGTCTTATCTCTCAGTTTTGTCATGTTGATTGCAGTGTTTCACATGATTACTTAAACACATTTTATGTGATTCAGTTGAGGTGTACATACCAGTGAATATTAAAGGAATAGTTTCGTAAATACCAGCAGTGAACTTTTCTTCCTTCATTAGAAATTCTGGAACCTTCAGGCTCTCCAAGACGTCTCCAAAGTGATGAGGTATATGGTCGTTTAGTGCTTTACTATAATAGCTGAATAAATAAGGTGATGTAAATAAAAAAATAATAAATACATTATAGCTTTTATGTAGCGTTACTTTCACGTTTATAGCATACTCAAAGCGCTATGGTTCAATCTCATCTGTGGACCAGTGTGTGTGTGTGGGGGGGGGGGAGGAGGGGCATCTTGGAGAAGGTTTTCCATGCTGCCTTAAAATGCCACAGAGACAGGGGCGTAGCTAGGAATTTTCAATCGTTTGGGGGCCCGGGGGTGTGAACTCTTTGTGAGCCTCTGCAATTTGCGTAATATTTAATTTTTAATGTAAAAAACACTCATTTTGGGGCCCCCCTCAAGTGGGGACCGGGGAATTTTCGAATTCTCCCCCTCCTCCCCTCACCCTAGCTACGCCACTGAGCTTTTATTTCAATTCTGATTATATAATACTATTATATATTATACCAGATTCCTTTTTGTTGTAGTCATATTAAAACTTCTTTATATTTACCCAAAGAAACAGCTGGGTGGATCTTGTCTACTCAGTAAATTTTAAAACGTCCTACCTAAATAAACTAACTTGTTTAAATACACTTTAAAAATATTTACAGTAGTGCTTCCTGATTTTTGCCTTGTCTCTGAAGTATAATGCCCTTTCTTACTGCCGTCCACCTGTAGAAATAAGCCAAGCCTCTCTGTTTAAGAACAAGCAATGCTGATTCGAGAGTTTGTTCCGCAAAATGCCAGTTGTTATCTAAACATGGAATGATGTTTGCATTATCTATTTGTATAATAAAAACATTCTTTTGTTCCAGAAACTATAGTCATAATGAAATCTAGAGTTATCTTAGCTAATTCTGGTAAAAATATTTTCCTGCAAGATTATGTATTTCAACGTAAATCCTATTTTATGTGTCTTAAGCTGGCCTCTAGTCTAAAAAAGTAAAAATTATATCAAACTGTGAAATATTTAGAGTTTTAAAAAATCTATTCTTATATTTGATTGAACTAAAGGCTCGTATCGATTAGGCATCAATAGCTAGAACGTAAAAATAACTACATTGCTTTTGTTGACATATGTAGTAAAGTGCGAACCTCGAAAGGATTAAGGCCGATAAAGCAATTTTCACGTTTGGATTTTTATAGCACCGTAACGGTCTGACCTATGAAAAAACTGATGGTATCTCTGGATTCCTCACCCTTTTGTCTATAAAAATAATTTGAATTTAATGTATCACTAGGCTTAGTTAAAATTAAATACGAGGTCAAAGAGGTGTAGGGTGGGTATCGCCAAGCGTACTTTTCCTCTAGCGGATTTTTCCCCAGTTAGTAAGTTCGATCGGGTTGTTGGAAGGTTCGAACAGATCAAAGAAAATATATCTAAAAACATGTTTAAATATTTAATTTTTACTATAAAGTCATTTTCTTCTTATTCTAGCGTAAGAACCACTGGCGGATCCAGGGGGGGGGCGGTAGGGGCGATCGCCCCCCCCACTCGGCCGACCCCCCTTGGGGGGGGGGCGGACGAATTTTAGTATAGAATTCACACTATTGGTATAT
>JADKLZ010003175.1:3472-27232 GCA_021533235.1 Biomphalaria straminea | reverse complement strand
AAGAATTGCTCGCTTAAGAGTATAGGATTTAGGGCTTAAGCTCCTGTTTCTCCACAGCATAAATTGTGATACTGTATATTTCATAATTTTTAAAAACTTTTTAAAAAAAAAAGAAAGGCGAATGATTGATGTTGTTCTTTACTGTAGCATAATGGAACAGCTTATAAGATACATTAAAGTTTATCTATATTAATAGATCTATAACGTAAATTGACTTTATATAAATTTAGCGTTTTAAAGTTATGATATAAAAATGTATAAGATGAAGAAAAAAAAAACACGGACAGACCAGTATAAACCAAAAGTGTTTTTTTTTTCTTTTTTGTAGGACGTTATATAATCTCCGAAAAATAAATAAGGGGAGGATATTTCTATTTATTATCGAAAACAATAATTTGGAAAATAGTCTCCCTTTACTATTTCACAAAAAAAATACATTTGTGTATATACAGGACATCTTTAAAATCAAGTAACTTTCTGATATTGACAAATGTTTAGTATAATAAGGCGTGTCTTTGAATCCGAAAATAAATCTAGAAAGGCAATCTAGGACCGAGAAAAAAGGAATCTTTAGGGACAACAGTTGAAATAGGCAATCACATTCATCAGGGCCGTCTTATATCCACTTCCACCTATGCGGTCGCAGTGGGCCCCGCGCTTTCATAGGCCCCGCGCTAATTCTAGATGTAATTATTAAATTGCAAAATATATAGAAAAATCCTGGAAATCTCCTGAATTTATTAAAATCTCCTGAAAACTCACAAGAAACTCATGAAAAATAGACAAAATTGTCATTTGTGAGTGTCATTCATTGCAGAAAACGTCAATCATACGCGCGATATAAGAAAAAAAAAGGCATTGACAGCTTTCATGTAATATAATGTAATAATCGGGCGAATTTAAGTTCCAATACTTTAGTTACTTGTGTAGTCACTGGCATATAATATGCCATACGTTGCAAGGTTCGTAAAGTAAAGTTAATTTGATCGCAATTTTATACTAAGTAAATATGATTTAAATTTAATTTTCACATATTATCCTTTTTCCCACCCAGTGTAGGCCCCGCGCAGTTAGTTTCGCATAGGGCCCCGCCATTGCTAGGACCGGCCCTGACATTCATCGCTTTCTTAGTTTACAAGAAACAACAAAAATCGTCTGGCTATAATTCATCATTGTTATGTGGTAAGGCAGAGAAAGAAGACAACATAAAAGAATGGACAGACCATTGCAGAAGACAGCGAAGAATGAAGAACGACGATCAACAGACATTGAGTGGTGTCTATCCGGTTCAACAATTGAAGGATTAGGTTAAGTTTGAGGTTCACTTTTTCTATGTACAAAAAAAAAAAGCGTGGATCAAATTGGACTACACTTGCTTGACTTAGCCAGTAGCTTGGAGAGAGTCAAAAATATGGACTCTTAAGAAGAATTTCTTGAATGCTACAACGAGAAGACAATAGCGTTAGTAATGAATGTTACTAGCATTTAATGAAAGGTTTCTTGCACGTAAAAGGTGTGATATATATTATCTTGGCTTCCTTCAGCCAAAAAATGACTATGATTTACATTCTAGATCAAATAGCTAGATAAAAGTCTGGACATTATTTATTATCTGAATGATGTCACCCAAACAGCCAACTCTCTTCAAGCAGCTGATATTTCAAAAAGAACTAAAAATATCTTATACAATTTGAGATCAGGGGAGTCGCAGGGGACATGCTATATATATGTGTGCCACAAACTGCTTGAGGATAACCAACTCCTGATTATATTAATATATTTTGCAGCTGACTTTGATTTTTGTGTTAACTTTGCTTTTGGCATGCTGTAGTTTCAAAGGTTTGCGTATCTGGTCTCTGCCCTGGAAAAGCACCTAGTTTTAAAATCCTGATAGAAGTTAAGGATAGATGTCTTAAAATTCGCACTTAACTCTTGTTTTTTTTTTACCCCACGTGCAAATATTACTTTGTGTTATAAATAACCTTTAAAATGTGAAACTATTGACATACATTCGTTTTTTAAAAATAATACTTGCTAATGATTTTTATCATCATTTTCCTATTTCTCAAAATGTTAAGACTTGCCTTATAACCTGCAACACGTGTGTACTCACACACTTTCTTTGTTATCTCATTACAAAGGTTATATTTTGTAATATTAATTCATTCCGCCTGTCTGTCTGTCTGGGAGAATAGTACTACTGTTTTTTTTTCTCGGAATTGTTGAGATTATTATTTATACTCGATGACAACATACAAAAATAAATATATTATCCAATTAGTTAATTAATGATTAATGGTGATTAATTAATTTAATTTATTTAAATCTTGCAGTATTAAAAGAAATATCAATGATTTGTTTTCGGTGCTTCTATTGTTTTTTTTTATTTTTTTTAATATACTAATTGTTTTTGTACTTAATTTTGGAATTATACACTTCTACCTTTCTTACTGATATCAGTTTTATACGCTACTTACTTTAATTACAACAACATCTGAAATACGAATGATAAAATTTGGCAAAGCATTTACATTTTTTGAGGGGGGCGTGATAATAATGCATTTTTCAAACATTTAATTTTGAAATGCAGAAACTTATTAGGCGGAATTTCCCGAAATATACTAAAAAAAGTATTTCTCAAAAGTTAACTATTGACACTTTCATAGAAATGTTTAATTTAGCACCCCTCCAGGTGGTTTTGGTGGATCCCTAGGGCCAAGAACACAGTTTAAGAAACTTTGAACTAAAAATGACAACGAGTCGAGCCATAACTAAAATAGTTACTCTAATAAAAAGTTGCTACTTTAAGATTCAGTTATCAATATTTAGGGAGGGGGGCATAAAGAGAACAAGAGTGCAATATTAACAATGTAAAATCTCTAAAATTGATATTGAAAGCAGAATCCCTATAAGTAAAGCAAATATTCATAGTTTACTAAACAAGTACAAAGGGTAGAACTAAAGTAGTACAGCCAACTTCGAGAATTGAAAATCAAAACAAAACAAAGCATGATCCAGGGTTAAAACGTTAAATCTTAAATTGTGCTTCTTTAGCAACGTGGCTCATATTAATATTAGCTAAGAATCTTTTCTTTACAATATAAATATGTATTTAATAAATGAGTATTTTTGGTTTTTATACTAATGTGATAATTCATCATAATTAATTGGGTGTATTAAAAAAAAAAGATTTAATCATAAGATTAAATCATTTTCACTTTTTTCCTTATGCACATTGTTTACACAATACATTATCTAAAATATTCAAATTCCAAATTGACTCACCAGAATAAGAAGGTGTCAACTATTGTATATCATTACATTATTATTTTAGTCAACGCTTGAATTTCTACTAAGATACAAAGACACTTTCACCAACCATTAATAACTAATTGGTTAAATTTCTTAATTGATTCATGTCTTGTCAGGTTCAATGCATAATTGCTCAAAGTTTTAACTTAATCCGAGAATGAGAAAAGGGAGAAAAAAACATGTTCAAATTTTTTACTGGACAGACAGAGAAATCTTATCTTATCTTCTTATCTTATATAATACGGACGTTACTTAAAAAAAGAAGATGATTACGTCCTACGCGTCATGCATTCAATCATGAATATTTACCAGTGACTTAAATTCTGCCAAGTCACTGGTTTTCTTGGCTAGCTAAGGCAAACCATTCCATGCTCTAATGGCACTAGGGAAGAAGGAGCATTTGTACAGATTTGTCCTAGCATATGGGACGAGGAATGTGCCTTTATCTTTGTGTCTTTCTGAGTATTTTATTAAGTTTTGTTTTTGTATCTGGAGATTATGGTTCAGTGTTTTATGTATAATTGCTACTTTACTCTTAAGTCTTCTATCCTGAAGATTTTCTAAATTTAGTGATTTTACTAAAGGTGTTACTCTAGTGAAATGTGAATATTGAATTGTTATGAATCTAACTGCTCTATTTTGTGTCTGTTCCAGTTTCTTAATGTTTTCCTGAGTTGAGGGGTCCGAAACAGAGGATGCATATTCTATTATTGGCCTAACCAAGGTTAAATAGCATTTAAGTTTTATGTTCTTATTTCATTTATAGAAATATCTTTTAATAAACCCTAATGCTTTGTTTGATTTTTTTAAATAGTTTCATCAATATGGGGATTCCATGACAGTTTTTCATTTATTATAACACCTAAGTATTTTGCGTTTTTAGTCTGTGTTACTGGTTTACCATGAATAAGATAAGTGGAATTAATTTGTTTTAGTTTTTTTGTTACTCTTAATAACTGACATTTTTCTGGGTGGAAAGACATGCTCCAATTTGATTCCCATTTCTGTAATTCATCTAATTCTCTTTGTAAAATTTCTGTATCTTGTGTTGTTTTTATTGTTCTGTATATTATGCAATCATCTGCAAATAATCTAACTTTTGTTCCTGAACTAATGCAGTTTGGTAAATCGTTTATGTAAATTAGAAATAATAGTGGACCTAAGACTGTTCCTTGGGGTACACCTAATTTTACTGTTATTGGTGTTGATTTAGAACCATCTATTATTACAGTTTGTTCTCTTCCTATCAGAAATCTTTAATCCACTGATGCAATGGACCATCAATACCAAAATATTTTAATTTTTTAAGCAAACTATAGTGGTGAACTTTGTCAAAAACTTTGGAAAAATCTAGTAAGATAGCATCTATTTGTTCACTATTATCTAAACCTTTTGAAAAGTCATCAATTAGTCCTATTAGCTGTGTTTCACATGATCTATGTTTCCTAAAGCCATGTTGGTATGGAGTAAGGACATTATGTTTATCCAAGTGGTTTATGATGTTGCTACATATTATGTGTTCTAGGATTTTACATGTGATGCTGGTAAGTAATACTGGTCTGTAGTTTCCTGGGTCAGATTTTTCTCCTTTTTTAAATAGAGGTGTGACATTGGCTTCTTTCCAGTCCCTTGGTACTCTGCCCTGGTTAAGAGATGCCTGAAAAAGTATTTTGAACACAGGTGCTAGTTCTTTGCTTAGTTCTTTGTGTAATCTAGCTGGAATACCATCAGGTCCCGACGCTTTATTCGGCTTGATGCTGGCTAATAGTTTTTGGACTCCATTTTCCTGTATCTCTCCTATATTGTCTACTTGGTTTAAACTAATTGATATGTCTTTGTCTCCTGGGGCTGGGAATGCTGATGCAAAGTATTTGTTTAGGATGTTAGCTTTTTCATTATCATTATGCGTTAAGTCGTCTTCTCCTTTTAATGGTGCTATGCCGGTTGTTTCCATTTTCTTAGACTTAATGTATGACCATAGTTTTTTGTTATTATCTTTAGATATTTACATTGTTTATGTACTCATTCTGCAGCTGTCTGCTTACTTTTTGGGTTAGGTGCTTAATTTTTTATGTACTTTTTATAAACTCTTTCTGCCTTAGTTTCTTTAAATTTTCTATATAGATTTTCCTTCTGTTTACAAAGCTTCTATAATCTATTATTAAACCAGCATTTATTTATTTTATTTGATGTGTATTTAGTGGGTATATGATTTTCTTTAATGTTTTAAGATTGTTTTTTATGAAATTTCAGAGGTCATCAACTGGTTGGTTAGTGTCTTTTTCTAATAAGAATGTTTGTTGAAAGTTAAATGTAGCTTGGTGTAATTATGTTAGGTTATATTTGTTCCAGAGTAAGATTTTTCTTTTGGGTTTATATTGGCTACTGCTTTTATCTGACTGCGTATTTTAATGATCTCATGGTCTGATAGGCCAGGGATAATATCATAGTCTACTACTAATCCAGGTCTGTTGGTTAAGAATAGATCTAATGTGTTGTTTAATCTAGTTGGTTTTTTAATGATTTGATCGAAACTTAGGTTGTGTAAAGATTCTATGAAAAGCTCGTTTATGTCCTTGAGGTTTTGATGTTTGTCTATGGTTAGTGTTTTCCAATTTATGTCTGGTAGGTTGAAATCACCCATAATCCAAAAGACTGCATTTTTATTTGTCTCTTTAAGTGTAGTAAGCTGATTACATAGGTCTTGCATGCAGATAGACATACTTAGTGTGTTGATATAAGTTTTGTATACAAACTTCAAATACAAACTAGCATTTGTTGATTTAAAAGTAAAAACTACAATAAAAACTCTTTTCTCTGCGACACACAGAAATAAAAAATTTCTAGAACAATCATTATAGTCTTTTTTTTTTAAGTAGGTGCAGGTTCAGCCATCTAAATAGTTCCCAGGGAGTTCTGACTTGAACATATGTGTAGTTATAAAAAAAATCTATATTCAAAGTTAAAATATTTTAAGGTTTTGATGACCTAGGTTACAAAGGCTGATGTATACAAGTGTTCACATTTTACTTCCTGTTTTATTTTTACCTGAAATAATGACACCCGTGTTGTAACATGATAAGGAACTGACTAAGTGAAAAACAGAAATATTTAAGTCACCATGAGTCATTTATTTACGTTCTAACGTAGGATATAATTCTCATTTAACTTGGTAAGATCGTTATATATTTGATAAAACACTAAAGTGATTGACAACTGACATTCATATCTTTATATACTGCACATTTTATTATAGATATTTTGTGAATATTTTCCGCACAATTACGAGATAGAAAACCTTTGTCCCCGTGCTTCTAAGACTTGAGTTGATAAAGTTGATAAAGATTTATGAAATATGGTTGCTTTAAAATGTAGCGCTGACGACTCCTGAGCACTCTGTAACAATTCTTTTACTTCCCGGCAGAATTGGCATCGAATTTAATTTAAAACTTTATGTGTTATTGCTCTACTTTTAGAATCAACTGCCCATTTGGAAGAGGTCGGAGAACGCAGTTCTACGAAAAAGTCAAGCAAACATTTTACAAATTAATATTTCAAAAGAAAAGTCTCAGAGGAAGTTTTTTAATTGTTTGATTATTTTGCAATGCTAATATCAACTCTGTAAAGTCTGTATGTCTGTCTGTCAGGTAAATTATTTGTACACGTTATTTCTCCTACACTCAATCTCGGATCAAGCTTTAATTTTCCACAATTAGGCTATTTATTTTACCTGACAACACAAGAATCCTAAAAAAAAAAGTAATTATTAAACTATTGGGGCTTTTGTACTGAAGTGGTGGCATAAGCTGAATTAGGCCAATTTATATGTCGTCGCCCATAGTCTTTGAGAACACGACATGTAAAAATAAAACGAGACTATAGAAATAATAGATAGATATACCATCTTCTATGATTATAAGCCCTCCACTAGTAAAAAAGGCAATTGCTTAGGCTTAAGAAACCTCAGATGGATTGAGCGTGGTTTTGAATTTGATGTGAGGTCGTCCCCGTTGTTTGTTTTTTTTTTATTTATATTTATTATGCTTTTTATTGTTAGTCTATAATATATACAGCTATATTTCATATAAGCTTAGTTTTTTTTTCGGCTTTCGTAAGGGAAAAAGCCGCTATTAGGTTTGTGCAAAATGTCCATCTGTCACACTCAGATCTCAAAAACTAGAAGAGTTATGAAAAATATTATTACACTATGTCATGCGGCTTGAAAAGTTTAGGTGTAACGGTTACATTTGGTTTTCGAAAAGCAAACCGTTTAGTTTATAAAATTAATTATGCAAAAGATTTTTTCTTAAAAATACACCAATTCTAAAACAATTAAGTAAATGTAAGTGAGGCAATGTTACACTATGTTAAGAAAGACACACTAAGAAAGACAACCAACCGTATGTATTCTCAGTTTCACGATATCAAATATATTTATAAAATGTACAAGAAATGTTCACAACAAATATAAATATTTGTTAAAGTTTTTTTTTCTAGTCTACTAGCTGCTATAACATGTATATTTGTTTATAAAGGCTTAGAATGTATTTGTACTTGAACTTGTCACATAGCTCTCGGCCTTTCTCGGAAGCGTCCCAACTAGCGTACCACTGTGCCAACAGTCGGTTGTCGGCTAGGGGTCACATATGGCAACAAAGTTTATGTAATTTCACATGAATTTATCATATTTTTTCAAAAAAAAAGACTTTGGTTTGGAAAATTTAGTTAGAATTCATACAAATTTTTTCAGTATAAGAGTAAGGACTGCTATAAGTTCAGAACCCAAATATATTTTTCCTAGTCTGTGACAAGTAGGTCAAAGATGGTGGCCGTTTAGGTGTCTAGGGGGTTTAGATAATTTGAGGACCTTGACTTGCACATAAACTAACAGGCACAGCGTTATAAATGCAGGCAACAAATACTAGTAAATTAAATATAAGTACAGTTTATTTACATAGAGAAAAATAAGTAAAGATAAAAGGCTGTACAGGGTTAGGTTGGGGCCTAACAATTTACATGAACTGCAACTGTCATCATGAGATATGAGAACCAATTGGTCTAAGTGTCATTAGGCTGGTTGCTTAGCTTTAAGTCCTATGCTGCTCTGACGAGACTGGTATGGCTGATGCTGAGTTGTCTGTGGGTGGGCTGGCGTGATCGATCCTAGCGCACGGGACAGTCCAACTATACGTAGCTGCAGGGACGGGTCTTCTGGCAAGCGGTTGTTGGTCGGACTCTTCTTATGTGTAGTAAGTAAGGCTGGTATCTTCAGATCTGGTGTCAGCAGACTGGTAACAGCGTTACGTAGATATGGGCTTCAAGCAGAAGTAGCCTGTAATAAAAGCTGCAACGAGATGCGTAGATCGGCTTAGCCATAATGATGACACTGAGAGGTAGACGCCTTTTCGTGAAGGACATCTTCAGAATGTTTAAATAGAAACTATAAGCTAGTTTCATAATAGTAAGGGGAGTTAATCAATTAAATATTACATCTCGTTAGGGGAGACAATAATAATAACAATAGTGAAGTCCCACAAGGGCGATAACACATAGTTATATAATATTTGATATGAAAAAACTATAACTTAGTTTCACAAATATTAAGGGAGTTAATATATAGTATTGTATTCCGTTAGGGGGGACTACAAGTATTGTTAAATTGTAAGACGCACCTTGTCATGGTGAGATCATTACGAGTAGCTAAGATAACGAGATGAAAGGGAAGGGGGGGGAGATGGCTGACGGTCAGTGACCAGGTGGCTATTGTTTACATCTGGCCGTGTGGCCTGAACAATAGAGTACGGTTGAATGGAGACAGTGCCCGTTCAAGGGACATAATCTCTAGAAGTTAAAATTCAATACAGTGGGAAATAATTCAAGTCTATCCTGAGCGCAGGGTCAGTGCACCATTTAAAATCAAGGCGATCAACCGAGATAAGATAATGATAGGATAAGATAAATAAGATAACGTTTACATGGTTTTACCTAAGTAATATAATCTGGCCGACAGGCCGATAAATAGAATATAGAAATAGTTACGACATTCCTTGTCATGGAATGAGTGTAAATATATACTTGGTAATAAGACATGTTACATAAATATTATGATAGTTCCCGGTCAAGGAATTTATCAATGATAACATAGTGGGCTCGTGGCGAGAGATAAATTAATAGTAGCTAAAGAGCTAAATACATGTGGCAAGAATTACAAATAATTCTAGTCCAGATAAAGTGGATGATTTTGACTATTTAGTCGTACAAGTCATGATAATAAAATATAATACATAAAGTGACTACTTACATAATCCAAGATAAGAATTACACAAATAAGTACACAAATATAATGCACTAAATAAATGCACAAATATATAAATATACATAGTAAGTAAGAGGTTACTAAAACACTTTACACAAGCTTACCACCAATCCAAGTAAGGAAAAGAAATTAAATGAATATAGTATATAGTAAGCGTAAGCTCAGACAGAGATGTGAATCCTTCCTCTCTGCTCCTCAGAATGAGAATAAGACTATTTGCTATGTCTAGTTAAAAAGGCTAAGATGGACAGGAACTGGGATGGGCTAGCTATTACGCATTTCCTGTCGCGTGGTCAGGGTGCATAATAGGCTAGGGACCCACCTTGGGAGGGGCACGACCTGTGTTGGGTCGAGTTATCTCTTTGAACAAAGATAAAGCCGAAGATATCGTAAGCCAAGGAATAATTCACACGGGATGGGCCCAACGTGGAGATAAGCCATTCGGGCTAAACATAGTTGAATGTTTGAACTATCCCCGGTCAAGGGCAGGTTAGCGATAAGTGGCCTTTGTTGATAGCTTGACTAGACAAGTGTTAGCTTAAGAAAGCCCAAGATGACGTCGAAGTCTGGCGAGAAGTATGGGGGGGGGGAAGGTGGCAATAGCGCTTTTGTTGTATGTGTGCCAAATTCACGTGAATAAAATGGAACGCTAAAATAAATTAATTAAATCCCTTTTATCGAGTTATACCATAAGTGGGCGAAATTTATTTTTGTCACATAGTCGTTTTTTCAACCTTTACTCAATCTGATATTTCTCTAGTTAAATAAATGTGTAACTATTGATCACAATTTATGCTTGAATCCTAAATATGCAAAATAAAAAATTTGAGTAGAATCTTATTGGTACAATTTACTTCTCTATCGACTTCCGAAATTTTTTGTTTAGAGCTATAAATTATAGTTCTGTAACAAAACAAAGTTACTAATATAGGATGAATAATGAGATGTAGATGTCAGGAGAATGCGTTTCTGCATTGAAAAATGTAAAAAAAAACGCTTTTGGGCGTCGGGGCTTCGGCCCAAACTTTATCGATTAATAATGAGCCCCAGATGTCAGGAGAATGCGTTTCTGCTTTGAAAAATCCAAGAAAACGCTTTTTGCCCGCCCCGAACCCCAATAGGAAGACCTACAGCACTCCTCCAGACCCTCAAGCTATGAAGAAAAAGGTCTCAACAAGACTGTTGAGAAACATTGATTTATTTTTTTTTATGTCAAATATATATATCTGCTGTAGGCAAGTTAATGCAGAGGGTTAGGGTTTACTGGGCGTTAGGGTTAGGGTTTGGGAAAACATCGCCCCCCCCCTCCAAGGAATTGGATCCGCTAGTGTAACCAAATCGAGAATTTTTTTTTTATTTCAGCCTCTTTCTGTACCAAGAAGTGGGTCTGACTGATTCGAACAAACTGGTCAGTGTAAGGTTAGTCTAAACTACGTGTAGTAAGTCATGATTAGACAACCAAGCGATAGTGTTTGTTGTGTGTTGTGTGGTCAGGCGAGAAAATAGATACTGCCGTGGTTAGTTTAACATTTAAATCTACTTTAAACACGCATTTTTTTCTTTGCTTACAAGATATAGATCTAACTGCATAGACGAAGATATATTTCTTTTACGAGAATGTAAACTTTACTGTATGGTAAGTCAATAGATTAAATTAATAGGTTTGAGTAATGTCACATAGAAACCCAATGAAAATTGATCGTTTCGGATGCGCAGAAAAACTACGTCACAAACACATCAATTATTAAATTATTCTTGCAAAAGAATAGTATATTCATTATCTGTAAATCCAAACACTTTTTATATAAAAAAATTGTATAAACCATCGGAGATTTCCTTTAAATATCTCGTGTTAAAAAAGAAATTATTTGCTACTACGAGTAGATTTATTTTCTTTGACGTCATATGGAATTAATGAAATTGTAAATACCATCGGTATAGTAAACTAAAATCTAGATTGTTTACAGTATATCTAGAGTTTATAGATATAGATTTATATTAAAATTAAAATATTTTTAGATTGTAGATCTAGAATTGTTATTATATAAGAACATGAACTCTAGTTGTCAAGAACTATTATTTGTATTGAAGTATTCTCGTTTGTATTTTATAGTTGTGATTTTCGTGCAATATGGCGGCAGCCAGTGCTGCAAATTGTTAACTATTAAAGTACCCATCGTTTTAGTTGATCACTCAAAGTGTTGTTGAATTTGGAAACATCTATGTATTAACAAGAATTTATGGACTAGATGTAGATTTTGATTTCCGAACGTAAAGATAAATATTGCAATACTAAAACTAATATACTATTTTTAAATTTAATGTTGCATTCAGTCTATTGAGCCATCGCTCGTCGTCCAGCGGGATGTTTGGAGAAGGATGTTATTTATTTTTAATTTTGAAAGAACATCCAAAACACGTAAAACAGAAAAAAATTACAACGGCAAATAAATCTTTGATACATTATTACTTTTGGTAGTCAAAATAAAATCACGTCTTGAATAATCCTTGCAAATATGAGGATCCGACAGGGATCCCACGGGGGCCGCCTCTGAGTTTGTATGATAACACAAACTCTCTTTATAATTTTTTTTTAAGTATTTGTTTTCTTGTTAATTTAATAATTTTATAAAACAAGTGATTCTTTTCTCTAACAGATATTAAAATATGTCGACATCATATAAACAAGTCACCCATCTTTTGTTGTGCCTTGTTTTTCTGTTCGAAAACAGTCTTCATGAAGATGCTCAAAACGTTGAAGCTGTTATTAGTATACAATTGCAGTCTACATCTAATTACCGAAAAACCTTAATCCTAAGAAACGATTCATATAGCAAGTAAGTATGCCCTTAATCGAAAAAGTTGAATTATGAAATAATGTTTGCTTGCGAGTCCGAAGATTACCGAGGAGTGCAGTATTACCTGTGGTTACGCAGCCCCAATTGCGACATATATATTTTGTCACACTCATAACTATTGTTCTATCTTCCGTCTTCCGTGCCAAGTTTAAGCCTAAGCTGATCTTTCAAGCGTTTCCGTAAGGCCCTCTGTTATGTCCACCACCTTTAAGATCACCAGCGAAAAAAAAGGACTGCTTTTAGAATACGTCCGTCCTCTATACGTGCCCTGCCAAGCTTAACTGTCGGACAATAAAAAATTCCCTTATACTGTACATAGCGGCGTTTTCAAATACATATATGTTTGTATTGCGGTCTAGCCAACGTATGTCCATGATGGAGCGCAAGCATCTTTAGTGAAAGCGTTTACATTCTGTACAATACCCATGTCTCAGATCTATATATAGAAGGGTTGAGAGAATAACTGCTTGGTAAGCATTGATTTTTTTAGGCAGACCGAGCGATTTATTTCTCCAAACTCTCGCCTGCAGGCATCAAAACTTTTATCAACTTCCATTGAAAGAAAGGCGTTATTTGATACTATGTTTCTTAGAAATGTGAACTGGTCTATCACTTTAAGGGGCTGTCCAATTACGGTGATCTTTGGGCCTGAGTAGGTTTTATTGGGTGACTTCTGGAACATGACTTCTGTTTTCCCGAAGTTTATAGATAAACTGAAAGAGCTAGCCGGGCGCAATCACCATCGTAGAGAAGCTTTGTCATTAACATTTCTTTTATTTCTGTATGGGACTGTAGACGTTGAAGATTGAATACATTGCTGTCTGAGCTAAACCCGACGTAGATGGTTTCGTGCAATCGCTGACTTATTTGATGCAGCATTACGCCAAAGAAAATAGCGACTAGAGTAGGAGTAAGTATACAGCCCTACTTCACGTCATTTTCTATTGGGAGGTGATCAGAAAGGTCACCAATGTGTCTAATCTGGCCGTTTTATCCCACATAAAACTGCTAAAGAATTGATAGAAATGTAGTTTGGCATTCGACCCTGGTCAAATCATTCATATCTATCGCGACTGACTTAGTCGAAAGCTTTGCTCAAGTCCACAAAGGCAGCATATAGGCTTTGGTTCTGCTTTTTGCAGTTATCTTGTAATTGTCACAGAACAAATATCGTCTCAAAATCCACATTGACTCTCAAACATAACACCTCGTCTAATAAGTCTGTCAAGCAATATTTTTCCTTCTGCTTACAGGAATGTGATGCCTTAATAGTTTAAATAATGCATTATAAGCAAAATAATACACTATAGAACACTGAACACAATAAGCGACACCAAAGATAGACGCTTGGTAAATCATACTCTTTAATTAAAAACAGGTTACACTCAACACTACATGATATGAGCGTTCTTAATAAGAGGATAACAATAATTAACAATAGCAAACACATACACATAAACACTATGTCAACAGCCTCCAAAGTTGGAGCTGTAAGACTTGTCGCTCTTTTTATATAGTGATATGACTACGTCTGGAAGTTCAGGTGAAACATCTCACTTTTCCCAGCTTTGAGCGAACAAGTCTGCTAACCTTTCGGTTAGGTTTACATTTCCCATTTTAAATTTTTCAGCCGGAAAGCTATCAGAGCCAGGTGCTTCGTATTTTTTTGAGTTTATGAATAGCTGTTTTAACTTTTTTTATTCTCGGTGAGTCATAGATCTACTAGTTCATAATTTTCTAATTGACATTATCCAGCTATTCCTCCGATACCTGCGTTTTATCACCAAATAGCAGGCTGTAGTGTTCTGTCCAGGAGATAAAGACATATTACTTAATCTGAACCAAGTAGACAACATAGGAGATATAGAAGTACAAGAAAAGCAATCCAAAAACTATTAGCCAACAGCAAACCTAATAAAGCATCCGTACCTGATGGCATTCCAGCTAGACTTCTCAAAGAACTAAGCAGTGAGCTAGCATAAGTGTTCAAATACCTTTTCAGGCATCTCTTAACCAGGGAAGAGTACCAAGGGACTGAATGAAGCCAATGTCACCCCTCTATTTAAAAAAGGAGAAAAATCGGACCAAGGAAATTAAAGACCAGTTTCACTAACTAGCATCACATGTAAAATCCTAGA
Organism: Biomphalaria straminea; assembly: GCA_021533235.1. Lineage (NCBI taxonomy): Eukaryota > Metazoa > Mollusca > Gastropoda > Planorbidae > Biomphalaria > Biomphalaria straminea. The sequence goes on along the minus strand of JADKLZ010003175.1, from coordinate 12,608 downwards.
GCACATAATGTGTAGCAACATCATAAACCACTTAGACAAACATAATGTCTTTACTCTATACCAACATGGCTTTAGAAAATATAGATCATGTGAAACACAACTAATAGGACTTATTGATGATTTTTCAAAAGGCTTAGACAACAGTGAGCAAATAGATGCTATCTTACTAGATTTTTCTAAAATATTTTGACATTGAAGGTCCACCGCATCAGTGGATTAAAGATTTTCTGATAAGGAGAGAACAAACTGTAATAATAAATGTCCCTAAATCAGCACCGATAACAGTAAACTCAGTCTTGGGACCACTACTATTTTTAATTTACATAAACGATTTACCAAATTGCATTAGTTCAAGAACAAAAGTTAGATTATTCGCAGACGATTGCATAGTATATATAGAACAATAAAAACAACACAAGATATAGACATTTTACCAAGATGAATTACAAAAATGGGAATCGATTTGGAGCATGTCTTTCCACCCAGAAAAATGTCAGTTATTAAGAATAACAAAAAAAAAACTAAAACAAATTGATTCCACTTATTTTATTCATGGTAAACCAGTAACACAGACTAAGAACGCAAAATACCTAGGTGTTATAATAAATGAAAAACTGTCATGGAATCCCCATATTGATGAAACAATAAAAAATCAAACAAAGCATTAGGGTTTATTAAAAGAAATTTCTATACATCAAATAGAACATAATACTAAAATGTTATTTTACCTTGGTTAGGCCTATAATAGCATATGCATCCTCTGTTTGGGACCCCTCAACTCAAGAAAACATTAAGAAACTGGAACAGACACAAAATAGAGCAGTGAGATTCATATGTGGCATTTTACGTCTCTAGAGACGATCTTTTCCCCTTGCAAGCTCTCGTGTGACTAAAGAGGCCGATCATTGATACACAGCTGCGATCGCAGGTTGGGCATATGTAGTCACCAGGCGCCGTTGCACTTTCACCCTTCTTTCTGCTTCTGTTGTGTATGGCATCTGCAATCAAAGACCCCTTCTTTATGCTCTCTCTCCAAGTGGATCTATCTTGTGCCACCTCTTCCCAGTTGCTGGTGTCGATCTTAAAGAGCTTCATGTCCCGTTTGCATACATCTGTATAACGTAAGAGTGGACGACCAGCGGCTCTTCTGCCTTCTATTAGATCGCCATACAGAATATCCTGTGGGAGTCGACGAACGTGGCCAAGCCAGCCAAGGCGTCTGCTGCTGATAACAGAGCGGATGTCCTGGCAACCTGCTCTTTGTAACACTTCCTCTTGCCACCTTATTTTAAAGATCCGCCTTTGGCATCGGAGGTGGAAGACATTCAGCTTTTTTTCCTGCCATGAGTATGTTGACCACGTTTCACTTCCGTATAGCAAGGTGCTCAATACACAGGTCCGGTAAACTAGAGCTTTAGTGCTGTTAGTCAGCAATATGTTGTCCCAGACTCTTTTCTGCAACCGTGACATGGTGGCCATTGCCTTGGCTATCCTGTTGTTAATGTCATTATCCAGTAGAGTGTTGTTGGATATGATGGAGCCAAGGTAACAAAAATGGACATAACAAATCAATATTCACATTTCATTAGAGTAACACCTTTAAAAAAATCCCTAAATTTAGAAAGCCTTTAGGACAGAAGACTCAAAAGTAAATTAGCAATTATACATAAAACAGTGAACCATAATATTCAAATTCAAAAACAAAATTTAATAAAATACTCAGAAAGACACAAAGATAAAGGTACATTCCTCGTCCCATATGCTAGGACTCTAGCTTCTTTAAGTGTGGCCCATCTCTGATTTGCATTGGAAAAAACGTGAACAATTCATGTGCAGTTCCGAAAAAGGTGACAATTGCTGGATCTATCTTAGAAAATTAAGAGCTGCAAGGTTCAGAGAGTGATTATCACAGTCCAGATTTGTTGCTTTTGGATTTATGTCTAAGAGACGTTTCTGCAGGCCAGACAGACGGCCAATCATTGTGGCTGCACATATTAAAGTTTAGTCCAATGTCTTTAAGAGTTTTCAGAACACGTTCTTCCTAATATTGTGCATCATGTTTCAATATTTCAAAGTAAAATTAATGACTCAAAATTATTAACATCCAAGTAACGGATGATTAGGTTTACCTTTTTTTTATGAGAAACATCTTGTGTGGAATCAAACATCAGAAAAAGTAGCAAACTTGTCTGACTTTCCCAACAATTGATTCCCTAACTTTATTGCCCAAGTTAATGAACACATTTCAAATTTCTGGTGACAAAAAATGTGACTTACCATATTCCATTGTGTGTAAGATGTGTTTCAGAAGATCATCAAATTCTACAAGAAATTTCAAAGATGTTATGAAGTTCTAAGTTCTTATAATTAAAAACAAACAAGATTGTGAAATTTCCTCAGACGATTAAACAGACATATATTTTTTTATTCATTTTCCCACCCTTGCAAGTCACTCTTTTATAACTATAAAAACAGTTGTTGTTTTTTTTTTAATTTAGGAAAGAATATTCCCATTGGATTGAGGAAAGTTAAATGAGAGGTAATAACTAGACTAGAGTGTGAAGTTTAATTCTGAATTTATAGAAGCTAAACTCGAATGATAGACGATTCTAGCATTATTAAGAATAACTATTAAATCTGTTATACTCGATTCTGTACATTTTGCTTTAAGGTTAATTAGCGTAACCTTAAAATGCACGCTATTTAAATATAGCATTAGTAAAGGTAACAAGATCCCTGGAATTCGCTGTATATCATAAAGATTTAATCATGGCAGTAAAAACAGAAATATTTCTTGTTCTTGCTGCATTCAAGTTTTTGATATCGTTTTGAAAGAAAATAAATGAGCAACAAATCTAAAATTGATTGCGTTTTAAAATTTAGAACTAAAAACTTTCATCATTGTGATTGAAAACAATATTTTACAATGTAAACAAAGTCAACTTACTTATAGATCTAGATCTAGGTTTGGTCTTTAGTCTTTGTTAAAAATTTAATCCATAAATGTTGAAAAAAGACAACAGTTAGTCACATAAACATACACAAAACATTAGAAGATATTCACACAGATATTGTCTTTGTCCATGCTATTTCGTGGTAAATAAAAAATTGTTGAAACAGAAAAAAAAACAAAAAACTTGCATGCTCGGCATCCAATTTAAAATAGAATCTAAGAACATTCACGCACGCATCTGAACATAGGCCTAATAAAAAAAAGTAATGGTAATAATCTGAGTGGAATAAATCAACAGGGTCACTAACTTATATGCCTAATTATTCTTCTTCTTGAAACTGTCATGTAGAGTTGATCCTTTCGGCTCTTGGAACTCTAAGCCAGCAAAAGTGAACAAGAGTTCCCTCTCAACGGCCTTAATGAGAACAGTGTACACTGTTCTGTCTGGCGGGTGAGTCAGACTCGTGGCAAGAGGCCACGTATACTAAGACCCCCGCCATTTTTCCTTTTATATACCAGGCTAACTGTGTGGGACACGCCATTTATGTAAATGCCCCATGAGGAACAGCACCTTGATTGTGACAAGGTTGTGGGAGCTTTTTTACAACTCCGTGCAGTGCAATAAGTATGCTCTCGCACCCCCTTAGGCACCCCCACGGAGGTCTTGTTTTGCTACCCATTAGCCTAATCGTTTCCTCCTACGATCGTTTCCACCCTGGCGCCACTATGAGGCAGTGTAGCATGCCCTGGATAGGTACATAACACTGTGAAAAGCCAGATTAAATCACAGTGAAATAACATTTAATTTAATTAAAAATAAATTTATGACACTCATTTGTCATTTGAGGGCCCCTCTCAAGTAGGGGCCAGGGGGGATCTTCAACATTTCCATCCCCCATCCCATGCTCAGCTACGCCACTAGTAAAGAGTGATAATGTATTATGTGTGTACATAATAATTGCATTACAATTTTAGAAATATCCATTTTGTAGCACAAGTCAATGTATAAACAAAAAAGAGCACACGAAGCGAAGGGACTAATATGATTCATATACTGGAATATATTTATTACAATATCATTCAATGGAGAATTAGATTGTCATCATTACTTTATGGCAAACTGTTCAGTGACACCAGCTTGTCAGCTTAATTCTGATTTGCTGCTTTATGCACTTTTAATTAAAGTTGTAAATCTAGTTAAACTCACCAAAGCAACTTACACGGTGGGTCGCGAGGTCTTGTGGTGGAGTTTATCTCGACTCGAATGCTCTCCAAGATTCATCGATATTCTGAAGCAACTATATGAGGGTCAAAAAGGTCAAATAGGATACAGAGGTGATCTATCATCTCACTTCCCAATACAGAAGGGTGTTAAGAAGAGTTATCAGCTTGCTCCAACACTTTTTGCAATATTATTTTTTTGAGCAATGCTTTATAAAATGAGGCAACGCCTGAGTGTTGCTCAACACCGATGGAAAGATATGTGGCTATCAGCGCTTGCTCTTACGTACGAAAAATTGAGATGTTTGAAACAGAGCTTCTCTATGCGGACGATTAAGCCCTTTTTGCACAAATACCAAACAAGAAGGTTGGTTGTCCATTAACCTAAACAAAATCCGAAATCGGAACTAACCCAGCTCTACAAATCAACAAGAATGGCCATCCCTTTAGTGTTGCTGTCCATTTTACCAACCTGGGAAGAAGTGCCCAACGGTGCGTCACTGTCCTAGTTACATTTCAAGTCAATTTGTACGTTTTAAAGACTACGGATTTTTTAAATACATTTTGATAGAATTTATTTTTCGCCAAAAAAAGTTTTGAAAAATTGAATATAAATATTCGTATGATACAGATCGCTAAGGTCAAGAAATTGAAATATCGAAGATCAATATTGAAAAAAAGATATTATTAATGTTATATAAATGAGTCTATACCAAGAGTTATAGAACTGTACATTATGTAGCACTGGTATAGTAATAGGGTAGATCTATAATGGATACAAAATTTTATAATTTATCTTATAATGTCCTAAATAACAATTTATTGCATGAATGATCTAATTCCAATATTTTTTTTTATTTTCTAGATTTCAAGAGATTTTATTCAGCAACGAAAATTCGGAAATTATTTTAAAATATTGGAATGATGGTTTTGGTTATTATGTAACCCTCATTGCATCAATAGAATATCAAAATCAGAAAGAAAATCTTTATTATACATGTTTAGTAAATGAGTCTATATCCGCCTTCCAGTGTCGTAGAGATATCAGTTGTACCATACAGAACTGTTCATTGTGCAACACTAGTATAGGTATAAGGTGGATCTATGATGGATATATAAGTTCTAAATATCTCACAAACAAAACAGAGCATTGTGAAGATGGGCAAGTGATAGTCATGTATGCAAGAGTTGATAATGTGTACTCAATATCAACAACCCCATCTCATTTATCAACACTATACTTAACGAAACTTTCAACTAAAGCCATATTACAAGAAAATACTTCGAGCGTGACAAATTGTGTGAAATCTGAACTCAGTTTGCTTGCTGTTGTGGCTGTCAGTGTGTCTGTCACAGTGGCTGTGTGTATTGCACTTTTCGTTCTCATTCTTGTTATCTGGAGAAAAAGGAAGTGTAAAACAGTGTCAAATAATTCTCAAAACGGAATCCCACAGAACTATGATAACTTGCAAAGTGCTGGGAATACACAAGGAACAGATTTAAGAAATTACACTTATAATACACCAATTTTTAGTTTTAAAGCTATTAATTTGGAGACCAATAATTCAAATAACACTAACGAACAGGATGAAGAAACAGAAAGGGAGAGAACTGTTCACACTAAAATAGTCAACGATAAAATATCATCCCCATTAAGCGCTGATTTAGATTCTGAAAAGCTAAATGCCTACAGCAATGATACCAGAGATCAAAATAGCTTAAGTCCTTCAAATTGCGTTGCATTTAACAAAGATAATGATTATGATGACATTGATTATAACCAAAGCAATGCAAAGTCTAAACACCCAAGCATGGAAATTAATTACGCAAATAAGGGTTACAACAATATCTCGTGACATTCTGCAACATACACCATATGTCCAATCAACAGATGACTAAATTTTACAATGTAGATAAAAGGGGTTAATTTTATCAAAACTATCAAATCTACATTTTTTATCAAACAATGCACAATTTTTTTACATATATGTATATATCTTTAAAATTAAAAATAAAACACAAATTAAAATCCAATAAAGGATTGTAGGCAGGTAAGGATAAGCCATGAAATTCAACCATATGCAGAATGTTAATACAGAAAAATGGAAAATAACAAAGGACCAAAAAAAAATATAAACGTATTGTGTAGCCTTAAATAGAGATATATTTTTTTTACAATGGTTATTAACAGCAACTTCAAATTGTAAGCAAGTTTCAAACATTCTTACCTGCCATATATTCGAGTAAAGATCTTTTTAGACATTTACAAAAGTCGGTTTAAGTTTATTATTAAATAAAAGCTTCTTTACAATTATTTGGATTATACTTTTTAAAAATAAAAAACATATATTTTTTATTAGGGCGATTACCTTCAGAAACAATTATCCTTACCTACTAGGCCCAAACCTTTTCTATTGGGCAAAAAATGATGAAATTGTTGTCTCATAGAAATTTTTGTTTTTCCTTTATATTTGTATTAATCATAAAGTGAATATTGATAGTATTGGGAAGACATAGACCTAGATTGCATTATGTTTAGTGAGATGCTGACCAGGAAAGCAATAGGCAGTGTGTCAAGTCATGGACAAAACGGTTCTGAAGGACCTCGTAAGAGCTGGGTATGTAACCTTTATCTGGTACCCAGACCTCGTACCAAATATGCTCTCAGAAACAAGCAGCCTCGCATTTTGACTACTTAGTTAAATGGCATTTTAATCAACTTACGAGTCAGGTATAAAGGCGGTACAACTTTGAACGTCCCAAGGCTACGCTCATGGACTTTGGTGAACGCTGTTTGCTTTAGTTTTATAAAAGAGTGGGGGCTAAGCTCATTATTTGTTGTAGAAGTTTTTTGGTGTGTGTTTTTTTAAGAGGTGTGTTTTAACCTCCATAGTGGGGATTCAAGCTTAAAACACCTTTCGGATATGCTTATGGAATTTGGTGACTGTAGTTTGCTATTTTTTTTTTATTTTTTTTTTTTACAATGATAAGGCAAGCGATGGTTTAGTATTAAAACCACTTCCCTAATTAACAAAAACAAACAAACTAAAGCATAACAAGTCCCAAAAATTCCACCTGCACGATTTGGGGGGGGGGGGAGGAAAGATATTTAATTTCCCATTTAGGTTGAAGCATTTGTAGACAATCTATAAAATGTCTAGATGTTTCTTTTTCCTTCTTCTAAGCGTGCTTACAACATAGTTTAGCTATGGGGCATCAGAGTACCTTCTGAATATATCAAGGTGAATTAACCACTCAATTCTATCGTAAACAACTATCATAACCGACCGCCTTGCCTGATTTGTTTTATTCCCGCTATAAATATTTGTCTATTTTGACCTCCTTAACATTTGCAAAAAACATCTTATGTTTATGCTACCAATAAAAGTACACTCCTGAATGGTTTATATTCCTAGCTGTTTTTGTTTGCTTATTGTCAAAAGTAGAAAACTAACACTAATATTTCCTCAAAGAAACACATATTTTAGTCATATTTTAAGTAATGATAGACTGCAAGTGAACATAACGATAGCATTAATATTATCTTAAAAAAACACCAAAAAAAGAAAAAAAAAACAACAATAGCGAAACATTTAACAAAAGAAAAAATAAAATTTAAGAACACAGCGACAAAGATAGAAATAGGGGAGGTAAGCACCCAAAGAGAACTAGAGAACATGACAACGATAATGACAATATTTTTTTATATGCGACAATGCTTCTCAAACTTTTATTCGTGATGCCATCATAATATATATATATATATATTCATATATACTAGTCAGATATTACCCGCTGCCCGCGGGTCTTAATTTGCGTATTGCTGATGTAGTCAGTGATATTGTGCATTAGAAACTGTTAAAGAAAATAATAATGTTTAAAGTAGAGCGCATGCGTGAATTCACGTTAAAAAAGAAATCATGAATGGAGCTATAAATAGAAACTTGACCTTAATTTACGCGATATTAGGTAATAGTTGCATTCATGTAAAAAATGCTTTAGAAAACAAAATTCAATGTTAATTTGATTAAATATGAAATGAATGGACTATAATTAGTACGTTTATGTGTTAAAGCTTAAAACTATCTTTGCGAAGAGAAGTTCTATCATCTTGGAGTTGATATACAGTTTTAGACCTAGACCTAGGAATAGACCTATTCCTAGATCTAGGAATAGAAAGATGTGTAACATTTCGGTAATGTCTAATGAAAGTATGTTCAACAGGATATTTATATTCGCATATACAAAGAACGAATTTATGTAAAAATCCTTTTGAAACACAAATTCGAACATTAATTTTGTTAAATAATAAAATCATTAGACTATATTTTGTATTTTCATGCGTCAAAGTAAAAATCAATAAGTGCAAAGTGTATTTCTTAAAATTAGATCTAGATCTAAATCCTTTCGATCTTTTCTCATGTCGACATTCTAAACAAAGCCTAGATCTATAGCTGTAATAGAGTCGGTTAACTTTATTTTTTTTTAGGGTCTTAAGTTTGTTTTAGGGCTACAATACATACATTTAGGTCTAAGTTAGTACCCATGGAACATTTCTGCCAAGTTTTATCAGGATCGGTGTAACCGTTTTGATTGCTATACGGGGACATACATACATACATACATACACCTTTGTTTTCTTTTTATATATTAGATATATCATTGTCTTTAAAAAACTACCCAACCAACTTTTGGTCAAAGAATTAAGACAAGAAGTCTGCAGCTCAATGGTAACAAATAAACACAAACAACGTGACTAAGACAGGCCCTTATTGAGGAAGATCATAGACCAGATAAATACATATTTAAATTAAATCTAAACACAATAGAGATCCCGAATAACATGCAGGGCCAGATGGACTTAATGACGGAGAGCCTCAAGAAAATAGACACCATGGATTTAGAAATCAAGACTGGCTTTTCTCCAATCAATCAGTGGGTAAAGGCCATGAATGTAAAAGT
>JADKLZ010003137.1:26110-36262 GCA_021533235.1 Biomphalaria straminea | reverse complement strand
CTTTAAAAAATCTCCAGCGCCCCCCTAACGGACATATAATAGTAAAAAAAAAAAAAAAAATTCAGAAGGTAAATTGTACTAAAAGAACATGTATTGATTTATATTGGCATTGTAACTTACATTTTGTTAATTAATCTTAAATTATTAGTAAAAAAAAAAAAAAAAGCTTACAGGATATATTTATATAAAGTTAAACTGATTGTCTTTAACTTTTTTTTTACATTAAAAATATCAATATTAAGGAAAACCAAGAAAATAATATACAATAGTATAGTAAGACCAGCAGCAAGTATGCAAATGAAACCCAGACTAGGACAAAGACAGCCAAAAATCTACTAAATACTTGGTAACGAACAGTTCTTATGAAAATCTCTACTGCTATACAAGATGAAACAGGGTAGAGGACACGCACTAACCATGTTATATTTCAATTGTATGAATACCCACCGATAATGACAGAAAAAAAAAACAGACTACGTTGGGCAGGTCACCTTGAAAGAATACCTGATAACAGAGGAAAGAAAATTTTATACAGGCGAAAACGAAAAGGCAGGCGCCAAAGCCAGACTCCAAAAGCGATGGATTGATGATGTGGAGGCAGATCTGCAACAGTTTGGGGTAAAGGCGTGGAGACGAAAGGCTCAGGAGAGATCTGAATGGGCTGTAGCGCAACTAGTATGGATGGGTGAATGCTACATCATAGAACACTACTTTTTTTTTTACATTAAAATTTTACATTTAGTCTTATATTTAATAAAAAAAAACAATTCATCACACATAACTAAGCTTGAACTAATGGGAACCTTGTGCCTCATGCAGTTTAACAATGTTAGAAATGCCAGATTTAAATTAGTCAAAGCAAGGCGTAGGTCTCCTCTAGTGGCTACATCAAGTCTATTTCTTTGTTTACTCATTATGTTTGTAACGGCACTAAATCTAGTTTCAGCCATATAAGTTGAAGGAAAAGCTAAAAATAGCAATTCCATTTTTGACCATAGTTTTGGGTATTTGACAGGAACAAATCGCTGCAGCCACATCTCTTGTGAGCCTCCTTTTTTGAAATTCATTTGACTGGTGATATCATTTTGTAACTCTACCACTAGGTCTGAAAGGGAACTTAACTTTAACTTAACCATTTCTTCCTGCAAATCAACTTGAACATCGGTGACAGATGTTTCAAAAGGATTAATCATCCATGTTTCAATTTTTAAATTTATGACATCCTGGAAGCGAGTTTCTATTTCTTCCTTGAGCATTTTCAGGTGAGTAGCATAGACGTCAATGTCCTCAGGCAGTAATTCATTAGTCAACAAAGCGAGTTCTGGGAGATTGTAAAATTCCTTTCTGGAAATATTGTGGTAAAAGAGATTCAATTTTTCAATTAAAGAGACAATGATCTGCTTTGTATCGATAAGGGTTAACTTCTTTCCTTGCAGCTGCAAGTTCATTTCATTCATTTTACGAAAGATCCCTGCCATGTAAAATAAATCTTTTTTGACCTTCTTCAAGTCATTGCAAACAGATAAATCTTCCTGTTGCTTGAAAAATTCCAAAATTGTATTGAAAAGTTCAGCAAAACGAGCAAGACAATTCCCTTTGGAAAGCCAGCGAACCTCAGTGTATCATAAGAGTTTAACATGTTGCTCATTATTTGTTTCACACAGCTGTTGAAAGATTCGCTCATTTTTGGCATGGGTTTTTAATTTATTTACAGTTTTTATAATCAGATTTAAAGATGAATGAAGTTGTGGGCTAAGTTGTTTAGCAACAAACAACAATCCGTCTTTGAATCGAAGTGTAACATCGGTAATACTTTCAAAACCTCATTGGGGTCTTAATGCATCACTGTGGAAATGACTTCTCTTAAAGCTGGGATGATCAATTTTTCACCAACGGTATGTGACTTTTGATTTTTTGCAATTAACTCTGCAATTTTGTAAGAGGCCATCAAACCGTCTTCTGCTTTGCTGTTTTTTTTTTAAATATTGTTTGAATAGTCGGGCGTTTTTCAAATTGCTCATGAATAGTTTTGAAATACTCAATGGGCTTGTCCTTTTTGTCAGGATGCAAGGCCTTCATATGATCCTGAAGCCGACTTGGTTTCATCGCCTCATTGGAAAATGTTTTCATGCAAAGCAGACACAATGGAATACGTTTATCTACAGGCGATTCTATGAAACCCATGGAGAGATAATTTGCTGAATATTGGCGAGTTTTTTTCTTGGTCGACATTGTCAATGCTTTCACTGTAAAATGAACATTACACTCATTTATTTTAACGCTAGCTTTATTATTTAAACCAAATAGCATAAACATTGTTTAATATTATTTATTATATAACTATGTTACTGTACTATAATTTAAAAAGATTATACCTTCTTTATTTATCAATCTACAAACTGTTTTACGCGCTAAAAAATGGGAGCAAAAATACACTCTTCCTGCTGCAGTAAAAAACAAAAATAGCAATTGGTTTTATAAATCATAGAAACAAGGAATTCCCGAACTCTAAAAATAAAATGATTATGTGTCTATATATACTTCGCCAGTGCCGCTTTGAAGAAAATGTGCTACGTTGAAAACTTTTTAATTTTTTTTCTTTTGTTTCTTCTCAGCGCCACCGATTGCCCCTTATGTGTCCAGCGCCCCCTTACCGCCCACTTTTTTGCCAATCGCCCCCGTACCGCCCCTTTGGCTCCCAGCGCCCCCTAAAATCTCGAAATCGCCCCCAAGGGGGCGATATCGCCCCCGTTGAAGAACACTGGTTTATACATTGTAAAATACCTAACACGTGAAGCTACCTTTATCACTACCAGCTATATCCCCTGAAAGTGTCACTGTCGTATGACTGGTATCAGTTTTATAAGACCTCTGTCTATATCGTCGAACTTGTCTTAATAAAGCTTTCCTTTTCAGATTTTAGCATCCTACCACTCTGGCGATACAGCCAAAACAATCGAAAAGATAGTCAAACAGAGACGCCGAACAACTCCCGCTAGCAAGGGCGGACCTACTAAAAAACTCCGCATTGACAGTCAGCCTCTGGACACTTAAACTGAAGACCCCATGTAACGGCCGCCTGGCCATCAAGAAGCGCCTCAACAAATCGTGATTTCATGTTGCCTGCAAATCTAGCAGATTTAAATTAGAGTAAACGGACAGTGGCGTCACTGGTGGGGGAGATTTGCTCCGGGTTGCACCTAAATAGGAAAACAAGTTTTGCCTATTTTTTTTTAAATATTAAAATAAATGCATGTTCAATATTTATACATAAATTCTTATGTATTATTATTTATTTATTTTTAGTACTAAGTCCAAAACGTTACGTGCCTAGAAGAGTAACAACGTATTTCCAAGGGTAATAAGTCGGTTTGTATTTATATTTTAGCTTGGCTTACCCAATGTTGAAGTAGCTAAAAAAGTATAAATCAATTAAAAAAATACTTTGTTACAAATGCTTATCATTTAAAATTAAGTAACATCTAAAAAGACTTTTTTTTTTATAAAAGAACTAATCAACAAGATCGATTTAAAAAAATTCTTTTCATGGAGACATTGAGATGTCTCTTAACCAACACGACTCTGTAGTCTACTATCTTCAACCAGCGGAAAGGGAACATTACTTGTGAGGCATCATTCTCTACTCTGATGATGTCTTTTGCGTGAACAGACCCGCTTACCGCTATAATACTTCTTGCTAACCACGAAGATGAACTGTCAAAGATAGAGGCCCATTACAAAATGACATGCTTGAATGTTGTATACGTTATTATCGATTCTTATCTTATATGATAAAGACGATACACCATTTTTGATAGAATCCTATACGAGGTCTAATTTTCTTTATAGAAAAAAGTGATGGGAACTTGGAGTTTTTTTAAATGCAGTTTAAGAACCTCTGGTCTGGGGAACGGAAAAAAATATGTGACAAGCGTCTGTTGAGTTGTCACTTAATCAACGTCTCTATGTTTTGTATGACGTGACAGATTTACTGCCGATAACAGAGTTGAAGAAAGCCCTAAACCAAACAGTGTCAGGAACCCAAATTCCCTACTCGGACCTGAGACAAAGTATTGCCACAGCCACCTATCAAGAGTGGCAGGACCAATGGGAGGCTGAGAATCACAACAAACTCAGGCAGATCGTGGCGGATGTTCGGTGGCGGCCCATATCTAAGGGTCTGACAAGGCGTGGTAGCACGACCATGTCTAGACTTAGGATTGGCCACACCTACATCAGACACTCTTTTGTGCTGAAGAGAGAGGGGCCACCACTTTGTGAGCATTGTGATTCTCGCCTCACAGTGGAACATATCCTCATTGACTGCCCCAGATACCAGGATGCCAGGGAGAAGTTTTTTATAGCCACTGAATTAAAAATACTATTTGATACTGTTGACCCTGGGAAGGTACTGGGCTTTATCCGGGAGGTGGGGTTGTCTTCGAGGATCTGATTTGTGAGTCTTTAAACACATACTATTTACACTAGATTTTTATCAGATATCGAAATTTTTACCTGTACTATTTTAACTGTAAATAAACCTTAATTTTAATGAGTTAATTATATGAACTTTGACCTTTTTATAGAGGGGGAGTAGTCCTTAAGGGACTACGGGCATGACATGGCCTATAATGTGCCGATGTGCCTAAAACTAAAACTAAAACTAAAAAAAAATTAAATTTAAAACTTTTAAAATGCTGGTAAATGTTTGGTAATTGAGGTTCCTTCCCGGATCACACTAGTGGGAGATCACATACCTATCCACTGGGTCACATACCTATGTACTGGGTCACACACCTATCCACTGGGTCACACATCCTATCCACTGGGTCACACACCTATCCACTGGGTCTTATAACTATCCACTGGGTCACATAACTATCGACTGGGTCTTATAACTATCCACTGGGTCACATAACTATCGACTGAGTCACACACCTATCCACTGGGTCACACACCTATCCACTGGGTCACACACCTATCCACTAGGTCACACACCTATCCACTGGGCCACACACCTATCCACCGCGTCACACACCTATCCACTGGATTACGTACCTATCCACTGGGTGACACACCTATCAACTGGGTGACACATATATCCACTGGGTCACATACCTATCCATTGGGTCACATATATCTTGTATGTGGCATGATAAATATTTTCTAACCTTCTAACCAAATATAAATTAATTTGTTAATCTCTTATTTTAAAAAGTCCAACTGTGTAATTAGGATGCCACTGGTAGGCTAGTAATTATTGTGACTAACGTTATTCATCAACATATATTTTTAGAAAAAAAATTAGAGCCGTTTTAGAGATATGTGTCCACCCAGGTTTCTGAACCACTCAGATTTTTTCACGAAGATACGAGTTCAATTGAGATGTAAAAAAAAAAGACAGCCAAGACAAGAATTGTAAATGTATTTTTAATTCGATAAACATTTGCGCACTTTAATGCCAACTATTTCTTTAAGTTGAGGTGAGACATGGTGCTCAAAACAATATGGATGCCGTGTTTACATCGCACTAAAGGTTTCACCGAAAGCAGCAAGTTAAACTAGTGTTGATTAAAACCAATTCTACTAAACTAACAATCGGTAAGATGAACGTCACTGAATCTGTAGAGACATGGAAAGAACCGTCTCTCTCAAGTCTTCCTTTGGAAGTTCTTGAATTAATTTTTAGCTTCTTGCACAGAGATGAACTTCTACAGGCCATGTCTGTGTGCACAAAATGGAAGTCTATAATCTTTAATAGTCCCAATCTGTGGCGTAACCAGACATTCATTTTTGATTGCACTGTCCGCTCAAGTAAAAAGAAAACTGTTGACATGATGTTTTGTGCACAAACGTTCGGGCATCGTTTTAAAAATCTGTCAATTAAGAGCCGATATAATAACATGTATGAATGTAAAAAGATGAATGGGAAGCTCAACCTTTTTCTTAGCAGTTTTATAGCGCCCTCGTTGAGTTCATTCAAAGTCTCAGATCTTTATATGTATAATACCAGTATGATCGTCATCAAGAAGATATGCAACAAATTGACGCAAATGTTTGCCAGGAACTGTCTGCGGGTCTTTGAGATGCGCATCATCCACTGGTCAGACGTAGAGGGTCAGAAGGTCTTGGACGCTGTGTTTCGGAAGTCCAGAAACACTTTAGAAACACTGAGTATTCCTGAATATTTTATCTGTCAGACTGGTTTAACTGTTGACAGGGATTGGTTTGCAACTGGGCTGACGTCACTGACAAAATTGACCAAACTTTCTATTACTATGTTCTACCTTACCGATGAACTTGTTGTCTCCCTTGCTCACTCCAGGAGAGGTGAACTGACATATCTTATGTTGTGGGCTAACTGGGTATTTCCTAGATCTCCACTTATACAACAGGATAACTGGAAAATCTTGGTAAGCAATTATACAGTAAAAACATACATCTGTACTCCAAAACATAGAAAACCGATAGATCAATAGATTCCCCCCCCCCCCATTTTTTTACAACCAAAATTTTTATTAAATGTTGATAAAGTATTATTTACGACTTTATCATCTTGGTTTGGAAAGTAATACAAGCACAATTAAGAGGCAATGATGTAAGCATTATTTGATGCTCTTGACTATTTGCTAGTCTTACGTTATCTTTTAATTTAGATGTAGCATAGTTGCAGTTTATGGTGTGAATCGTGATTTTTACTTACCATTTTGTTAGATAGCTAGTTTAGTTAGTTCATTTGCGCACTTTATTAGACCGTTAGTGAACGTACATTTTATAGTGACCATATAGAGTTTGAGGTTAGAGGTTATGATGGACGTTTTAGAGATCAGTTACTGCCAGACCTCAGAGGGGTTAACATCGCTGTTAGTGACGGACTAGACTGTATTAAACACTGTTTGAAATTTAATCTTGAGTGAACTTAGTCATTGAGTCTTTGCTCTTGTTGGTACCTGTTGTGACGTGATACCATAATCTGAAGGGCTCGCGATTACAATATAATAGCTGTAATCTGCGGATTGTATCGTGGATCTCCAGAAGCACAGACAGGAAGAGAGAGAGAGAGAGAGAGAGAAGCTAATGAGACTTCAGCTTGAGATGTTATTTGTAGTCTAATCTCTATTGCCAAGACTTACGCCATTCAGCATTGGGCGACCATCACTACTTCTTCTCAGCTGGTGCCGCAACTGATTTTAGATCTTTTAAGAAACTGCGAGGCCATATTAGAAGGGGGAGGTCGTGTTTTTTTTTTCTTTCCACGTTTTTGGTCTTCATTTGATGTCCTTGATAAGCGTACTGTCAGAGATTGCGATACCAACCATAAGCTGTTTGGAGAGGGGGAACCGTTGTTTGGAGACAGAAAAGTGCTGTTTGGAGAAGGGGAACTGCTGTTTGGAGAGAGAAAAGTGCTGTTTGGAGAGGGGCAACATCTGTTTGGAGAAAGGCAACCACTGTTTGGAGAGGGGGGACCGCTGTTTGGAGAAGGGGAACCGCTGTTTGGAGAAGTAACCCTCTGTTTGGAGAAGGGGAACCGTTGTTTGGAGAAGGGAACCGTTGTTTGGAGAAGGGGAACCGCTGTTTGGAGAAGGGGACCCTCTGTTTGGAGAAAGGGAACCGTTGTTTGGAGAAGGGGAACCGTTGTTTGGAGAAGGGACCCTCTGTTTGGAGAAAGGGAACCGTTGTTTGGAGAAGGGGAACCGTTGTTTGGAGAAGGGGAACCGTTGTTTGGAGAAGGGGAACCGCTGTTTGGAGAAGGGGAACCGCTGTTTGGAGAAGGGGACCCTCTGTTTGGAGAAGGGGAACCGCTGTTTGGAGAAGGGGACCCTCTGTTTGGAGAAGGGGAACCGCTGTTTGGAGAAGGGGAACCGTTGTTTGGAGAAGGGGAACCGTTGTTTGGAGAAGGGGAACCGTTGTTTGGAGAAGGGAACCCTCTGTTTGGAGAAGGGGAACCGCTGTTTGGAGAAGGGGAACCGTTGTTTGGAGAAGGGGAACCCTCTGTTTGGAGAAGGGGAACCGTTGTTTGGAGAAGGGAACCCTCTGTTTGGAGAAGGGGAACCGCTGTTTGGAGAAGGGGACCCTCTGTTTGGAGAAGGGGGCCCTCTGTTTGGAGAAGAGGAACCGCTGTTTGGAGAGGGGCAACTGCTGTTTGGGGGAAATCGCTTCGACCATAGCAAATGCCCAGACACTCATTGTATGAGATTTTCCATAGTAGCTTCAGTACTGCAGTAGAAGATAAATGACAAAAACGTATTGTAAATGCATGCGGTGATTTTTGATAGCTCTAAATATGTCAGTCAATAATATTCGTGTATACCTCTCTAGATGTCGTCATATACTATGTGTATTCATATAATATTTAACAGGCCAAGAACCTATGTGTTTAATGTTTTAAACAAATCTCCTACAGACAGAAGCCTGCCCCAGGATGGAAGTAGAATTCAGGATAATCGGCTTAGTTACCGATCCGCACCTGTCTCTTCCCCGTTTGTTTGATCCAGTTCTTCCAGTCACCAAAATGAAAATGTTTCTCAGCCAGAAATATTGTCCGCTTCCTTGGCCTTTAAAAAAAATGGAGATTGCGTTGGAACACGTGAGACAACACTACTGGTAAGCTGAATTTATTTGAGGTTTTTTAAAAGTCAAAAATAATAATTGAGAAGAGAGATTGAGTTTGAAAACATGCTTGTGACACAAAAAATAATGGATGGGGGCTCAATTAGCTCTTTAGTAAGAGCTACAATGAACTGATTTTTAAGACATCAATGACATAAATAAATGTCGAGTTACAAAAAATACAAAAAAAAAACTAACAAAATATATCTTCTGTATTTTATTCAGAAAAAAGGATGCATTAATTTTATTGGGTTCTTTTTAACTCTTTCTCTCCGTAAATATTTGTCCGCGTTTCGAATGAATTCTTCATTTTGCTAATTACTCGTTCACTACCATGTTATGATTAAACTTCAATAGGTTTGTTGTTTGTTATCAGAAAATGTTGCATTTGGTATATAATTAAAGGAAAAAGCATGCTCTTTTTACAAATCAAGTTTGTGAGATTAAACATTAATTTATTTTAATGAGATTAAAATCAACGACTAGGAGTCAAAGAGTTAATGACATTTTTCATTTGACAAAATAATTAGACCCGCTTCTCGTTTGACACAACTTTCTTCTTCCACTTTTTCATGATGTTGCGTCTTTATGAAATACGATTATAAAAAAGAAAACACGCTGATTTCAACTAAATCTTTTTTTTTGTTTTGGTCCAGGCCTAGACTCAAGTATTTTAATCTGATAGTTTTCAACACCAAGATGACAAACTTTGACCAGACATTGATCAATTTAGTTCGAGATTGTCCACATCTCATTAACGTTAAGGTAACTCTAAAAAACATTGATTAGAGTGTCAGCGTTTGTGTGTGTGTGTTTGCATGCGTGCGTGAGTGAATGTGTAGGAGATAGTTTATGAAATGCATTTTCTGTGCGAAATAAAGGTATTTTAATGATTTCAGGCAAGATAGGAAATAACTGTTATATTGTGATAGCGCATCATACCAGCTCGAGGGTTGGTCGAGATCTCCTGGGTCCTGGCTGATTTGCGGGTCTCCCTGATGGTAGGAAATTACTGTTATATTTTCCACTTCACAAGGCATTCTGGAATTTTGAACTTAGTTGGTTACATAGGCCGCAGAGTTCCGGTACTACTTCGTCGCTGTTGCTGCGTGAACACCCTGCTTCCTCGAAGTGTGGCTAAGGGTACTGGTTCCTAGCTACTGGTGAATGAGCGGATAGCGCTGGACACCAGCTCGAGATCTCCTGGGTCCAGGCTGATTTGCGAAATCTGACTGGTGCGGCCTTCGTGGGCTGAGTTGGGCGTCCCTTTGTCGCCCATGAGCTAGGCTCTGTCTAGCCTGTTTCCTGTAAGGTAGTAGGGGAACGCGCTTTCCCAATAATACTTCCGACACTGAGAATATCAAACAATCCTCACAAACCCACTTCTCCAGTAGGTGTGATAAGGCTAAAACAATCCTCACAAACCCACTTCTCCAGTAGGCGTGATAAGGCTTATACAATCCTCACAAACCCAATTCTCTAGTAGGCGTGGTAGGGCTAAAACAATCCTCACAAACCCAATTCTCTAGTAGGCGTGATAAG
>JADKLZ010003137.1:13208-23448 GCA_021533235.1 Biomphalaria straminea | reverse complement strand
ACACATCTATCCACTGTGTTACACACCTATTCACTGGGTCACGCAGCTATCCACTGGGTCAAACACCTATCCACTGAGTCACACAGCTATCCACTGTGTTACATACCTATCCACTGGGTCACTCATCTATCCACTGGGTCACACAGCTGATAAATATTTTCTAGTCCTCTAACCAAATTTAAATTAAGTTTATTTCTTTTTATATTTGAAAAACTGCAACTGTATATTTACTGCATAAAACTCCAGACAAGCTAGAAATGTTTTTTTTACGATATTAATCAACTGTGAAATTTCTAGAAAAATGGTTAGTTCTGTTTTAGAGATATGTGTCCACCCAGGTGGCTGCCTGGTCGAGCGGTCTGAACGCTGGACTGTCGTGTGGCTTTATCGATTGTCCCGGGTTCAAACCCTACCCGCTCCCGTCCCCCGTCGTCCTGCGGGAGGTTTGGACTAGGAAGTAACTATCTTCAACTCTGAAGGAACATCCGAAACATGTAAAACATTTTTACAAGCTCTGAAATCTTGAGTTTCTGAGCCAACCCATCAAGAGTTTCCACGAAAATACGAGTTATATAGAGGTATAAAAAAACAATCAGGATAAGAACTATGCATATATTTTAATTTTGATAAACATTTGCGCACTTAAATGGCAACTATTTCTGTAAGTTGAGGTGAGACATGGTGCTCAAAACAATATGGTAGCCGTGTTTACATCGCCCTAAAGGTTTCAAACAAAAAAAACAAACAAGTAAAAACTAATAGTGAGAGGAAATATTTGACGAATTCTATTAAACTAGCACGCGGTAAGATGAACGTCACTGATTCTGTACAGACATGGAAAGAAGCGTCTCTCTCAAGTCTTCCACTGGAAATACTGGAACATATTTTTAGCTTCCTGCACAGAGATGATCTTCTACAGGCCATGTCTGTGTGTACAACCTGGAGGTCCTTAATCTCTAGTAGTCCAAATCTGTGGCGTAGCCAAACGTTCATCTTTGATTGCACGTTTCGCCCCAAGAAAAAGACAAAAGTTGACATGTTTTATGTTGCACAAAATTTCGGGCACCATTTTCAAGCGCTGAAAATTAAGTGCCTACATCGATATCTGCTGCATTGCCCTTGCAAGAAAATGGCTGAACAGCTCAAACTGTTTCTGGCAGGTTTTAAGTCACCTGATCTAAGCTCAATCAAAGTGTCTGGCCTACGATTGGAGCGCACCAATAACATAGCCATGAGCCAAGTAGGCCGGGCATTGACGCAAATGTTCACGGAGGACTGTCATCTAAAGGTGTTTGAGATGACGGACGCTGAATGGCGAGAACCTGAGGGTCATAAGCTACTGGACACCGTGTTTCAAAAGTCCAGAAGCACTCTAGAAACACTAAATATTGCAGAATATTTTGACTACACTCGTGGGTTACCTGTTAAGTTGGATTGGTTTTTCAAAGGTCTGACGTCTCTGACAAGGTTGACCAAACTTTCCATCTCTATCTACTATCTCAGTGATGAACTAGTTGTCTCCCTTGCTCAGACCAGAAGAGGTGAACTTGCACACCTCTCCCTTTGGGCGACTAATATATTTTGGTATTTTGCTTACATACAGCGAGATAGCTGGATATGTCTGGTAAGCCACTTTCTTAAATAGCCTGTGATGCCATAGTCTACAAAACTCTGTCTGTCTGTCTGTCTGTCTGTACCTATTTTGAATACGTTACTTCTCCCATCCATTCTGAATCAAGTTGAAACTTTGCACAATTCTGCCATTGTTCCTTACAAAATATAAATCAATAATAAAATAAAGCCTATAAGGTAACTAAATAGTGGAAATTAATTTATTTCGTTTGATATAGAAAATGGAAATAAATTACACAGCATTAACAAGGCTGTAATTGTGGAGTTTATCTCCTTGTATATATTTTTTTTAAGATGCTAGTTCATATTGGTAACGGGAGCTGACAAATATAAAATATGTTTACGATTTATAATTTTATAGTGTAAGAAATAAATACTGACAAAGTTGTTTTGTGATTTTTAGATTAGAATAGATTTATCAAAACCACTTCTTAGCAACTAGCCTCTATAAAATAAAACAGAAACCAGTGCTCTAAATAAATGTGGTTGTAATACCCTTTGGTAGTTATTCTTGATAATCTTATAATACTTATAATCTTATAACACACCAATAACCTATTTACTTTTAAAAATTCCGGCAGACTGAAGCATGTCCGAATATGGAAGTCAAACTCAAGATGATCGGTAATTTTTCCGATCCCCACAAGACTTTTCCACGTTTCTTTGAGCCACTAAAGCTGCCAGTCTGCAGACTGACGATGCTTTTATTACAATTGCCCCATCCATTTGGGTCTCCAGTCGACAAAATGGAGATTGTGTTGGAACACGCAAGAAATCATTACTGGTAAGTAAAATTCAATCATTGAAGTCCTTTAAGATCTACCTGTACCGCGGTGTCTCAAACCGCTTGTATATGGGCGTTACCCAGGCTGGTTGTAATGGTCGTTGTCAAATGGGTTGGATTACCGAGAAGCGACTCCAAGCTCCAGTTATATCTTTTAACCTTACTAATGGAGCACTAAAGCCCTCCCCCAAGAGACTTGATATATTTGTATAGTAATAAATAACTTAGATAAAACTATAACTGTATATCTATATCGTTTATATCTACCATAGGAAGGAGACTTTCCTACTAAACAATTCTCTTCTAAATGAAGCTATTGTCTTCAGTTATCAACTCCCTCAATCTCCGTTACTAACCTCTCTGAGTTTAGTCCTGCACTTTCCTCGCTCCAGTGCACAACTCCCTCTCTCAAAGTCCAGTACACAGCTCCCTCTCTGATAGTCCAGTACACAGCTCCTTCTCTCAAA
The DNA here is from genome assembly GCA_021533235.1 of Biomphalaria straminea. Lineage (NCBI taxonomy): Eukaryota > Metazoa > Mollusca > Gastropoda > Planorbidae > Biomphalaria > Biomphalaria straminea. Next base: position 20,565 of record JADKLZ010003137.1, on the reverse strand, counting down.
GTCCAGTACACAACTCCTTCTCTCAATGTCTAGTACACAACTCAACTCCCTCTCTCAAAGTCCAGTACACAACTCCCTCTCTGAAAGTCCAGTACACAGCTCCTTCTCTCAAAGTCCAGTACACAACTCCTTCTTTCAATGTCTAGTACACACCTCCCTCTCTGAAAGTCCAGTACACAACTCCCTCTCTGAAAGTCCAGTACACAACTCCCTCTCTGAAAGTCCAGTAAACAATTCCCTCCTTCAAAGTCCAGTACACAACTCCCTCTCTAAATGTCCAGTACACAGCTCCTTCTCTCAATGTCTAGTACACAACTCCCTCTCTCTAAGTCCAGTACACAACTCATTATAAACTTCCATCTAACCTTACACGCATTCACGTGGGCTATTGATCACAATCTCAATATCTCGTGCAAGCCATGGTAGAATAAAACTATACATTTAGCCTTGCACCATTTCGATAACAAACACTGTTTGTAACACGCGGAATCCTATATACTAACTCACAAAAGACGAGCCACCACATAGGAGGAAAAAAATTCCCCACCCCCGAAAAAAAAATCCTGACTACGCCCATGATTTAAAGTATATCTCTGGTCTGTTGTCCAGGGAACGGCTCAAGATTTTTAAACTGAAAGTTGACAACGTGAAGAAACGAAATTTCGACCAGTCTTTGATCAAGTTCATCAGAAATTGTCCACATCTGGACAATGTCAAGGTAATTTTGCGGCCCCCGTAATTGGAAAAGCCGCTTTTAGGTTTGTGCGAAATGTCCATCTGTCACAATCAGAACTCGAAAACAAAAAGAGAAATGAAAAATATTAATTCACCATGAGATGCGGCTTAATAAGTTTAGGTGCAACGTGTACCTTTGGTTTTCTCAAAGCAAACCGTTTAGTTTATAAAATTAATTATGCAAGCGATTTTTTCATAAAAATTCACCAATTCTAAAACAATTACGAGAATGTAAGGGAGGTAACATATGTTAACAAGGAAAATACATATTTTCCTCCGAGTATTCTTGGTATCACAAAGTCAGATATATGTATATTATATGTACGAGAAATGTTCATGTCACGATCTGTGTGACGTCGGAGATTAAAATATTTGTATTAATAATATTGAATAATATTGACGATGACGATCTAGGATTCAACTGAGTAAAGCTTTGACTATAAAATACAGGAACCTTTATTTAAATCCAACACATATACAGCCATGTACCAGTAAATATAGTAATATTATTTTATTATTATAGCTTTTATATAGCGCTACTTTCATGCTTATAGCATGCTCAGAGCGCTTTGGTCCAATCTCGTTTGTGGACCAGTGGGGGGAGGGGGTATCTAAGAGTTGGTATCCCGTGCTGCCTTTGGGCGCTCAGTAAACACAACCCTGCCCGAGTCGGGTGTCGAACCTCGAGCCCCCTTCTAGGTAGCCAAGCAAGCCAAGCTCAAGCCGCACTTAGCCTCTCGACCACGCTTCCCACAGTAATAGAACTTGTAATTGTACAGAGACATAATAATAGCTCCTCCTTCGTGTTCGAAGATGAGCACATTTCTCACTTCCTATGGACTCGAAGATGGCTGTGTAGTCCAATCTTCGCTTTGAAAAGCCGGCCGCAAATGTGGCATGGGTGAGTTTTGTCAGTTGCAGGTGGGCCTGCTTTTTCTCTCAGCTTTCTGTTGTTTCGGCGCTCTATCGCACTGGCCACTCTACTTGCTTCAAAACTTGAGACTCCGAGACTCACAGCTTCTCGCCATGCGGAACGATCTTGAGCTAGTGCTTCCCAGCCATGAATGTCGATACCGCATTCCTTGAGAGATCTCTTGAGGGTGTCTTTGTAGCGCTTGTATTGGCCGCCTTGGGAGCGCTTTCCAGTGCATAGCTCTCCATACAGAAGTCTCTTGGGAAGGCGATTTTCTGGCATGCGGACTACATGACCCGCCCATCGTAGTTGGGACCTTTTTACTGTCGCATTGATACTGTGCATGTTGGACAGCTTTAAAATTTCTGTGTCTGGTATGTGGTCAGACCAACGCACCTTATGGATACTCCTTAGACAGCGTAGGTGGAAGGAGTTTAGCTTTTTGGTGTGGCGGGAGTACAAGGTCCATGACTCTGATGCGTATAGGAGTGACGGGAGAACTACAGCACTGTAGACTTTCAGTTTTGTGGTTAAACTGAGTCCTCTCCTTTGCCACACTTGCTCTTGAAGTCTGCCAAATGCAGCACTGGCACGAGCAATACGGAAGTCAACCTCATCATCTAGGTTGGCGCTTGCTGATATGGTGCTTCCAAGATAGACAAATTTTTTGACATTCGCTAGTTTCTGGCCAGCTATGAGAATGTTTGGTTCTGTAACAGCTTTATTTGGAGAAGGTTGATGCAACACTTCTTTCTAAATATTAGATCTACCAATGCGACTAACTCTTAGATGATTTCCAGTTCGACTGCTGGGCGCACTTTTCTGCCCGCCTTATGAAAATGTCCCTTTATTCAAACCAACCAATCAGATTTGAATCTAGACGTGTGCAAAGCACGTCTCTAAAATTCCAAGGGAAAGTCCCAGAGTAGGATGTTATAAACCCAGGTTCTATGTAAGGATAAGTGGCCTTACTAAATAATGAAATACATACATTGTCTCCGAATAGCATATATGACAGTTCACAACAAATATAAATGTTTAAAGAATTTTTTTTTTTTTATTTTTTTTTTTTAATTTTTTTTTTTTTTTTTTTTTTTATCAACTAGCTGCTAAAATAAAAAGAAAACATTTATGATAGTTTATAAGGATTAAGGGCTAAGAATGAACTCATTTTTCTTAAATTTATAATTTATCTATATTTTAATTTAAAATTAATATGACACATATTAAAGAATTTAGGAATTAATTACATATAAAGTATAAGTTCCCCTTTCAGACCTAAAGGGACGATAATGTAAACATCATCTGTTTGTGAGGCCCACGTTCAACGAGAACGAGGGATACAAATCCAAGCTCATTGTGCCATTTCTCCTCCGTCTGTTTTTTTTTTTTGCACAAAGCTTGTAGATTCTATATACTTTTTATGCTTTTTCCTTTGGTTTGTGTGATATTAGTGTGTGTGTATGCCACAGTTTTACGCCGTTATATGAGAAACTACTTAATAATTGTGATTTTAAATTAGGTCCAACTCTTATACATACTAATTAGGTTTTTTGAATTAAAACAAAAATAGTAAATTTTGTGTGTGTGTAAATGTAGTAGTTAGTATGACAGAACATACTTAACGTAGCATTACAAATGTAAAAAAAAAAAAAAAAAATTACTAAAAATGTAAAACCGTTTGCATAAATGTTTTAGAAATATGGTAAGTACCCTACTAATGAGCTTTCCTTCTTTGTCACTAATAATACTCAATAGTTGTAAAAGTGATTTATTTTTATGAAAAAACTTCTTGCATAAGTGATTTTAAAAATTCGATTTTTCGCTCTCAGAAAAGAAAAAAGTAGCCGTTGCATCAGAACTTTGAATGAACTAAAATATCCCGATTTTCATTTTCTCTTCTAGTTTATGATATCTAAACGGGATGGGCGGACGAACGGACAGACAGGCTACATAAAACAAACAGCGTCTTTCCCCTTTCGGGGGCCGTTACAAATGTAAAATGTATTCATTGATTATTGGAAATTAATACATTTTGTTTGATATTTCGAAGGTGAATAAAACCTACAATATTATTATAAGCCATAAGGGATAGCTGAAAATGTGCGTGTCTTTCCCTTATAAAAGCTGTGTTTAAATTATTTTTTTCGCTTTCCTCCTTCACGTATCAAAAACTCCGTTAGTAAACGAAACATGCTGATATTAATCCCTTAGAGTTTTAAGGCCGCCTTGTCACCGTACAAGGACAGATCCATTGCCGCACATGGACCAGTTCACTCTCTCTCTCTCTCTCTCTCCTCTCTCTCTCTCTCCTCTCTCTCTCTCTCCTCTATCTCCTTTCTCTCTCTCTCTCCTTTCTCTCTCCTCTCTCTCTCTCCTCTCTCTCTCTCCTTTCTCTTTCTCCTCTCTCTCTCCTCTCTCTCTCTCCTCTCTCTCTCTCCTTTCTCTCTCCTCTCTCTCCTCTCTCTCTCTCTCTCAAATCCTTGTTCCGATCGCCCTTCATTTAGAAAGCGACATTTGAAAGTATGTGGTCTACTGTTTCAATTCAGTGGCGTAACTAGGATGGGGAGAAGAGGAAGGAGAAATTTAAAATCCCCCCGGGCCGCCACATGAGGGGGGTCCCCAAATGAGTGTTTTTTACATTGAAAATGAGATTATAAGCAACTGCAGAGGCTCCCAAAGAGTTCAAACCCCCCCGGGCACCCAAACGATGAAAAATTCATAGCTACGTCTCTGTGTTTCATCGTCCTCGACGCAGTGGCGACACCGTGTGTCGAAGTGTTCTCTAAACCGTCCGAAGTAAACACCAATCGGACAGTGTCCGACTTCAAAGTTCGGGACTGGGCTAGGACCGCCTGCTCCGTATAATTAAGTTGTCACCACGTATCCTTTCGGTCTGGTCTACTCAACTGCCTGTGAAGCTCACGACCTTTATTGGATGCGTCCCACTAATCCACCTTCTGTCTTGTTTTTACAATAATTTCTAGCATAATACACCTACGGTGACCCCATTCTGGATACTAAAATATGATCTTACATGTTTTTTTTTTTTTTTTACAATTTAAACACCAATAGTTTTCTTCTACATTACAAGACTTAGCTCCCTTTTTTTTTGGCTAGTCATCCCATGTCTGTGTTGTGCAGCTAAAAACACAATTCGGTGACATAAGAACTGTAAGTATTACATGTTATTATGACGCAATCCCGAGAACATTTCAAAACTTGCGAGATTTTAACCAACTGCTGGAGCACTATTATGAAATAATTATCAAAATGTTTTTTTTTTAAATATATATATATATATTTCCTATTTGGGAAGAAGTCGTTATTGTCTGTTGACTAAACCACTTTGTCTGTTTACTATACACGTCTCACCAGCCACATGAGGAGGCATAAAAGCCCAGTGCAAAGCCCTCAGCCCCCTGGATGACAAAGTGCTCATCATCGAACCACGATGGACAAACTATAATCCAGTTTTTATGTCACTAATCTTTAATCTCAAATTCACTTCACCTGTTCCTGTCTAATGGTTTCTTCATTTTGGTTCTAGATTATTAGAGATCCAAGACATAAATTTTTACTACTTTAACAGTGAATAGACCTTGTTTTTAATAACTAAATTACAGAAGATGTAGCTCTTGTAGTATGAAGGGAGAGTAACCTTTTCAGGATTACGGGTACATGGCCTACTGTGTGCCGATGTGCCACAAAACTCATAAATTTATAACCCAATCCTACTAGAAATGTACTCTCAAAGTGACTATGCCGTTGATCTGAGATCCTCGCTGCATCCTAAAATCTGTCATTAATTCCTTTTGGTTTTTACGAAGCTTATATCATGTCACACTGTCTGTCTGTCTGTCTGTCTGGTAAAAAGTTTGAATAAATGTAATTTCTCCTACACCCATGCTCGGATGAAGTTATAACTTTACAAAGTGATTTATTGTACTTATCAAAACAGGAATAAACAAAAATTAACCAAGAAGTCAATTAATGTAAAAAAAAGTTCCCATTCAGACCTTGTGGTCTATAGTGCAGATGATGTAAAGATCATTTGTTTCTGTGGCCAACAGTTAACGAGGGTGTTATGTGGTCAGCCCAACGACCAACCGCCTTTAATTTTCCCCAACTAATTCAGGTACCCATTAGAGCTGGGTGAACTCAGATGCACCCAAAGAACCTGAAATTTTATAAAACCATGGATTCGAACCCTGGACTCCTTGTTCAGAAACCAAGCATTTTACCGCTCAGCCACAGCACCTCAATTAATAACAAGGGAAATTAATCCTTCAGTATAAAGTGATATGGCTTAATATGTGGAGTTTTGTCCCCTTTGATGAGTGTACAGGCTATTTCCCCCACACCCATTGTAGGATTATTTTGAAACTTTCAACAAGTATTATTTGTATCTAATTAAACATGAATCAGTTACAAAATTAATTAATTGGTCAATTGATTATTGATAGTTTATCTTGCTGGGAATAAAACAGGGTAATAAATTCTACACTATGACAGACATAGTTGTTAATGTTAAGTTCTTCCTATGTTAAGTTCTTCCTAACACTTTTGCTTGTCAATTTTTTCTTTTCAGATTACAGCTCGTTTTCACTCGAATGCTACAGTCGAGACCATCCACAAAATAATTGTAGAGAGACGTCAGCCACCTCTCACTAGAAGTTGTCCACCTGAAAAAGAAAACCGTATTGAAAGTAGATCGCTTGACAATGCATCTCGATTCGAGGATTCTATGTAAGAGCCTAAAAGGAGTGTCTGTAAAAGAGATTTCGTGATATCGTCTGCTGATAAAAATCTGCAAATGAAATAAATGTAATTCCATTTTTCATCTACAGTTCCACATATCAATCTAAATAATAATTATTATTATGAAAAATTCATAGTATCAAACTGTATATATTTTATATAATGAAGGTCAATAAACTAGAAATGTAACTAATGATTGCCTTCACCGTGTATTGATATGATAGTTAATAATATTAATTAATATGACCAAAGGTTCCAAGCATAAAATTCCATACATTGGATCAAGGCCTGATTAAAACTTGACACTCCTTTTAAACCTTGCGATCTGTAGGGCAGATGACGTTAAGGTAATCTCTTAGGCAACGGTTAGCAAGGATGTCACTTGGTCAGCACAATGACCAACCACCTTTATTTCTCCCAAAGAAATGTATGAGATTTAAGTAATAAAGTATAAAATATAAAATTTGATAACTGGGATCAGGACCCGATTTAAACTTGATACTCCTTTTCAACCTTGCGATCTTAAAGTGCAGATGATATAAAGGCCATGAGTTTATTAGCCAAAGCAAGTATCTTTCTTGTCCAGCACGACGATCCACCGCCTTTATGTTTTCTAAAGGAATGTCTGATTGGGTAGACTCAGGAGCGTCCTAAGTATCCCAAAATTGATTCCCAGCCTTCAATTAAAAACTTAGAGGCTTAGGCTCTTCAACTAAGCTTTCAGCAACCACGCTTCTGCTAACAAGACTACGTCAGCAACCACGCTTCTGCTAACAAGACTACCTCAGCAATAACAAGCTTCTGCGAAAAAGACTACCTCAGCAATAACAAGCTTCTGCGAACAAGACTTCCTCAGCAATAACAAGTTTCTGCGAACAAGACTACCTCAGCAGTAACAAGCTTCTGTGAACAAGACTACCTCAGCAATAACAAGTTTCTGTGAACAAG
>JADKLZ010003137.1:0-12093 GCA_021533235.1 Biomphalaria straminea | reverse complement strand
TGGCATACGTTCGTTTCCCATACGGGATACGTGCCCTGCCCAGCGTAATTAAATGTATAGTGAATAAACAAAAACAAGAACTACTATTGTTAACGAACTTTGTTAATACAAGAATAAATTTACATATGTCATTTATGAAATAATGTACGAAATGAAAAGAATAACTTAAAATAGCTTAGAACAAAGCCACCCAGGGGAAAGAGACGTAAACTAATGACGTTATCTTAAAATCGCAGGTTTTAGCGCCCTTTCTGTTATATAAAACAAAATGGATTAAATAGTTCTAATGATTTACTAATTGATTAATCTTTGGATTGATTCATGAATTAGCATGGACTGTGAATAAGTATGCAAAATTTCAACTTGATCCTAAAATTGGAAGTAGGGAAAAAAAGATGCAACTAAAAGGTAATAAGTGGACTAAATCAATATATACATCAACCATAGATATTGTTAAGTATAGACTGGAAAAAGGAAGTAACTTCATGTAACTTGAAAACATGTATATCTATTGTATTCGGATTTCCGAATTATGAAAAATTTAAAAATTGCATGATCTTCAGTCTTAGCGATTAAACAAAATTTATAGACATAAAATAAAGTACACACAATTGCAATTCACAAATTTTGGTTTCATAAAATTCTCTTATTGGCATGGGCGCCCGCAGGGGGTTGCAAAGGGGTGCACTTGCACCCTCCCCCTTGGATTCTGAGTAGCAAAATTCTAGCCAATTTTTGCACATCAGATCAACTAAAATCTAAGTAGCAACTGAACAAGTAGTACAGTTGTAGTTCACTCCTATCAGATAAGGGGCGTTGCAAGGTATCCATGGGCCCGGTTTCAAGAATATCTTGGTTGGCCCCCTCCCCCAAATAAGACAAATGTATAGTATGACAGAACAAGACGTATCGGCCACAAGAAAAAAATGCCAGGCAAAAAAACAAAAAAAAAGAAAATTGATTTTCTATCAAAACGCAAGAAAAGAACAAAAACTTGGAGTGGATGGTTTTGAGGTCATACGACGAGAATGGGCATTGGCATCGCATTGGTTTCAAAATCAACCAAAGTAGAAAAAAAATAAATAATTGTACTCGATAAGAATTCATTGATTTGGTAACTGTTGTTAAGAGTGACGCTCTGGCTGTGTCCAACTTCATTATCAGCGAATACATTATGTACATTTTTCACATAGACAAAATATTCGTCCAAAGCTATGATGGCTGCCCTGTGATGGGTAGCATTAAAAACTGTGTTCAGGCAAGGATTCGTGAAATATATCCTAAAGCAGACAATGATTTTAAACTTTAGATCTTGAATGTGTATACCACGGTCTTTGTATGTGGCTTGCAGCTGTTTCGTTCCCTTTTAGCTCACCAAAAAAAAAAAGCCTGCTTTTGGAATACGTTCTTATCCCATAAGGGATACGTGCCCTGCCCAGCATAAATGCACACTGACTTTAATTAAGTTTTGCGCACTTTTGCAAAAAATTGAACCGCATTTTTCACAACGGTATTGACGACTAGTTTAACATCGCAGTAAACACTAAAGGTTTCACTTACATCAGCATACTTCTATACTAATAGTGGGAAGAAATAGTTGATATAAAAACAAATCTACTGAACTAACAAACGGTAAGATGAACGACGCTGACATGCAGACAAGGCAAGAGGCGTCTCTCTCAAGTCTTCCAGTAGAAACAGTTCAACATATTTTTAGCTTCCTGCACAGAGATGATCTTCTACAGGCCATGTCTGTGTGTACAACCTGGAAGTCTTTAATCTCTAGTAGTCCCAATCTGTGGTGTAGCCAAGCATTTACTTTTGATTGCGCTCTTCACTATTCCAAAAAGAAAAAAGTTGACATGTTGTTTTGTGCGCAAACGTTCGGGCCTCGTTTTCAAAATCTTTCAATTAAATGCCAACACTCTGTCCAGCATGAATGCAGTAGACCAGCCCATCAGTTTTACCTGTTTCTTACCGGTTTAAGAGCGTCTGCATTGACTTCCTTCAAAGTCTTCGACCTTCGGCTTCTCAACACCAACCGGATAGTCGTCAAACAAATATGTAGCAAATTGACGCAAATGTTCTCAGGGGACTGTCATCTGAAGGTCTTTGAGATGCCATTCGCCCACTGGTCAAGCTTAGAGGGTCGGAAGGTCTTGGACGCTGTGTTTCAAAATTCAAAAAGCACTTTAGAAACACTGAGTATTCCTGAATTTGTAATCAAAGAGACTGGCACACCTGTTGACATGGAGTGGTTTGATACAGGGCTGACGTCACTGACAAAATTAACCAAACTTTCTATCACTTTATACTATCTTACCGATGAACTTATTGTCTCCCTTGCTCACTCCAGGAGAGGTGAACTGGCACATCTAACTTTGTGGACAAACTGTGTATTTCCTATTACTCCACTTATAGAACAGGATAGCTGGAAAACCTTGGTAAGCCATTATATATTAAAACATTCATCTGTTGCTCCCAATGCTACAAAAAATGACGCACCAAAGGAAGGCCGAGGCCTAAACCGAGACCAGTTGTTATATAGGGCCTCAACACTGACTAGCGACGTGACAACTTGTAGGCAGTCTAGACCACATTAACTAGTTCAGCCCAGACCAGTCGTTATATAAGGCCTCAACTCTGACTAGTGACGTGACAACTTGTAGGCAGTCTAGACCACATTAACTAGTTCAGCCCAGACCAGTCGTTATATAAGGCCTCAACTCTGACTAGTGACGTGACAACTTGTATAGACCAATAACTCGTTGCCCCGTCAGCGTATCGTGATGTCAGAAACAGCTGATATGCAAGGGTTATTAAGAGAATGGGAAATAGCTATTACAAGGATTAAAGTGTAAGGGGATGCCTTGTGATACCGTTCGCATCCAAAAATAGTGTACGTATATAAAATTAAATGCCGCGGAAATATTAATCTCTAGGAACGTATCCCCTTCCAAAGTCAAAGAAAACACTAGAAGAATTTTTTTTTATTAAAACAAAATCAATTTGTCAAAAGTTGCATTTAGGTTAAAACAATATAAATGACCTATGACTCTTTCATATGAAGTCATATGTGTTCCTATTCAAATCCGATTGATTTTCGTTTATTTATTAATATTGTATAACGTTGGTAGCTTTCAGCTACTTGTTCTTATTTATACCAAGACGAACAGTTACACAATGATAGCCTCGTATAATCGGCATGTCGTAGGATGCTGTCAAAACCGAAACTGAAAGGTATTCACCAAAACGCTAAAGCTATTTATTGTTTTCTTTTTTTTTTTTTTCTGCCATGGTTGAAAATCTCAAATGCACAGCCTATATTGTTTTAATCGTAACAGTACGTACTCTTATAAGAACCAGACCATGAAATAAGGTTTTGTTTTCTTTTATTTTTTTTACCTCCAGACACAAGCGTGTCCAGGTATGAAAGTGGAATTCAGGATCGGCGGTTTTGTTTCAGAACCACATTTGTCTCTGCCCGCATTATTTGATCCAGTGCTTCCAGTCAGCAAAATAAAAATACAACTAAGTCAGAAATGTTGCCCGCATCCGTGTCCTTTACAAAATATGGATATTGTTCTGGACCATATCAGAAATCATTACTGGTAAGCTAAATCCTTTTTCATTTTAAATGTTTCAATTTCAGCATAAATAAATTATATTGGCTCCTTATCAATAGTTTAAAAAAATTAATGTGAAGGATACAACAATAATAGCGTCCAGCAAAGGAAGTCTAGAAGATTAATATTTTTATTTAGATCTTTATTTAGACTTTTACCTGTTACCTATCCCTTAGTCTAGTGGACAGTTGGGGCACCAAGCAAGACTTGTGGACCATCTTTCTCTAATCCTCTCTATCCTTTGCCCTGATTAAAACCTCGTTCAATGGTAGGCCAGTCCATTCTTTGATGTTGTCTTCCCACCGCTTTCTCAGTCTGCCCTTTCTTCTTTTTCCTGGTACTGTTCCCTGGAGGAAGGTCTTTGCGAGTCCCGAAGATCTTGTTACATGGCCATACATTTTGAGCTTTCGTTTCTTCACTGTATTTAGCAGGTCATCATGGGGTCCAATCGCTGCCGTAACCCTGTCTCTAATCTCTTGATTTGTGATGCGGTCTTTAAATGTGATGCCTAGGATCCTTCAGTAGCATCTCATTTCCATTGCTAGGATCCTCCTCTCTAGCTCTGCAGTCAGCGTCCAAGACTCACAAGCATATAGAAATGTGGCCATGACCAGGGAGCGCATCAGTCTGATTTTGGTGCCGAGGGCTAAGCCTTTGTCTTTCCATATCAACTTGAGTTTAGAAAGGGCCGCTGTGGACTGTGCTATTCGGACCATTAGTTCGGGCTTTGTTCCCTCATCCGAGACAATAGCTCCGAGGTATTTAAAACTGCTAACGCTAGTTAGCTTTTCGCCCCCAATACTGATGGCCTTTGTAAAGCCCTGTTGACTATTATTCATGATTTGGGTTTTTTCTGCATTTATTTGCATGCCATAAGCTGCTGAAGTCTTGTCAATGCGCATCACTAGGTCGGCTAGTTCGTCTTCTGTCCCTGCTAGGCCATCAATGTCATCTGCGAAGCGCAAGTTTGTAACTTTTCTTCCTCCAATGCTTACAGTACCTTCAAATCCTTCGAGAGCATCTTCCATTATTCTTTCAAGGAAGATATTGAAGAGTGTTGGTGAAAGGAGGCAGCCTTGTCTTACTCCAACTGTGGTTTTGAAGTCTTCAACAAGACTTTTACAACGTATCTAAATTGCACTAAAACAGATTTCAAAAGAATTGTTACATGTAAATTTCAAAAACACAAGGGGAATTAGTTTTTCTTTTTAGTAAAGAACAGTTTAGTATTATGAAGAGAGCACCCGGTTACATTTGGCCTCAGAACGAGACAGCTGGGGGTCATTCACAAAGACCGCGGGATACAAACTAGTGACCAAATGAAAATTTTATGCCAAGGACAGACGCAGACGGCGAAAAGAAAATCTAAATCTAGCACCTGTGGACAATGGTTATGCTTGCCCTGAGTGTACCATAATATGTAGGTCACAAATGGGGCTGCGTATCGACGGGAAGTACTGCATTCCTCACGAATCTTCGGACAAGCCTTATTAGATGCGAAGTTAGGTAGTGAGTATTCCTAAAACGTATATAGTGTACATTGAAGATAGTTAAAGTCAGGTAGTACATTCCATTGTTATTTGAAATAAACTGAATTAACACATAACCTTATAAACAAGGCTTTATTACAATAAAACTGGACTGCTACACACAATAACATAGTACAGACTGGTCACGATTCACAGGCTACGACAATGCGAACACGATTACAAATACGATTACAAATACTAGCACGATTACAAACACGGGTAACATAAAAGTCCATTGAACGATCACTCCATATTATATATTTTTTATTGGATATATTCTATATATGCTCCTATATCGTGTTGTTTCTGGGGATGGGGTGCCAAAAAAATGCTGTGCACGGGGCGCCAGTTAGCCTATATTCACTACGCTCCTGGGTTAATGATCGCCTAAATGTTTTTCTTTAAGGCCGAAAATTGATGTGATTCGTTATAAAGTTGTCTAAAACACTGTCATTAAGTCATAGAGAGCACTGGCAAATTGTTTGCATAAAAAGTAAGTGAATTCGAATGGTATAACTGTAGAAGTATACTACCCAAGATATTACAAAGTTCCCCTTTCAGACCTTGTGGCCTAAAGGGTAGATGATGCAAAGGTCATCTGGTTCTGTGGGCTACGTTTAACGAGGGTGTCATGTGGCCAGCACCACGACCTTTACTTTTCCCCAACTAATGTCATGTACCCATTAGAGCTTGGTAGACTCAGAGGCGCCCGAAGATCGCGAAATTAAAAATCCCAGTCTTCACCATGATTCGAACCCGGGACCTCGGTTCGGAAGTCAAGCGCGTACCGCTCAGACACCGCGCCTCCAAGATATCAGAACTAAAAATAAATCCTCTTTTGTTGTGAATTAAGTTGAAGATCATATGTTAATAGAGACACCGCAGGATGCAATCAAAGTCATGTATAATCTTGTATTAGACTCGTAGAGCTAGTCTACAAGACAGAACAAACATTACAGTGAGTAGAGCGCTGACATGGTATTTTATTCCTTTATTGTGGTGTTTCCCGAAGTGGGGGTTCGCGTACCCACAGGGGCAGAGGAAGAGTTTGAAGAGGGTACGTGATGCACAAAGTAAACGATGCTATTTTTTTTTTTAACAATAACCATTTAGTTTATAAATTAAGATAAAACATCGTAAACGTTGAATCCATTATATTATTTATTTTAACTCTTTATCTCCTAATCGACGATACCATTGTTGATTTTGACCTCATCAGATTAAAGTAATGTTACATTTTTTTAACTTGACTTTGAACTATATAAAAGAGCATGCATTTCCCTTTAATTCTATACCAAATACAACATTTTGGATAACAAACAACAAAGTTATTGAAGCCCAATTATAACAAGGGTAGTGAAGCAAAAATAAGTAGGGAGAGAAAGAGTTAAGTTTTTACGAACTCAAAGACGCTGCTATTTTACATTTTAAAAAACTAGCTTCGACTAGAGATGGTACAACTTCCGTCGACATGCCCTCTTCTTCAATGTAAAACTTTGTTTCAAACTTTTTAGAATGTATTTGATGTGTCTCTGAAGCATGCAAAAATCAATCTTACTAATTGAATACTTAATTACGATAGTGTGATATTGTAATTATTATTTTGTGTATGTAAAAAAATCAAATAAACTTTAATTTTTTATTAAGATAAATATTTTTACTTAGCGTTACGAATATTCTAGAAGGGGTACGCTTAAGTCAAAAGTTTGGGAACCATTTTTTTTTTTTTGTAAAAATCACATAGCAAGAAAGTCTCAGGATAATTACTCTGAGAAATCTGAGAAACCCAGTGGTCACGGGTGACCCGCAATGAAACAAATACGTTTAATAAATGTTTTCTTCATTTTTAATGTCATTTTTACTATCAATACTCAGTGGTCCATCTCTGGAGCACAAGGTAGGCAACTATTATGTTATATTTTTTTTATATTACTGGATTACATCCCTTTTGCCTACGACTACCTCCGTGCGAAGTTGAAATCTCAGTTTACGAGAGAATTAAATTATGTAACTACTGGCTTTTTGAGGAGGCGCGGTGGCTGAGCGATAACGCGATTACCTTCGGAATCGCGGGTCCCGGGTTCGAATCATGGGGAATACTGGGATTTTTATTTCGGGATCCTTGGATGCCTCTGAGTCCAACCAGCTCTAATGGGTACCTGACATTAGTTTGGGAAAAGTAAAGGCAGTTGTTCGTTGTGCTGGCCACATGACACCCTCGTTAACCGTAGGCCACAGAATCAGATGACCTTATTTCATCTGCCCTATAGACCACAAGGTCTGAAAAGGAACTTTACTTTTTTTTAATACTGGCTTTATACAATCTATATATAGGGCCTACCATGAGAAATAATTTTAGAACCATTGTAAGGTACCGCTGGTTTTAATAAAATCTTTGATGTGTTGTGTAGGTTAACACTCAGGAGTTTTACACTGGCAGTTCTCAACATTAGGAGGACAAACTTTGACCACTCTTTGATCAAGCTAATTAAGGATTGTCCACGTCTGATCAATGTTAAGGTAATTTTTCGTTTTAATATATACGATCCGACCCGCGGCGTAGCATACGCCTCCCCCCCCTTTTTTTTTTTTCTGAGCCTCGCTCTCTGTCACCGCGAACGTAAAGTGGGGTAATTCTAGTCCGACTTGCAGAAATAAAAGAGTTATCTTCCCATGACTTTTTCATCGTGGTGTCCGCATGGATGGGCCACGAATAGAATTATAATTATATGTGTACGCGTGACATTGGGGGATAATTCTAGAAATGTTCTTTAGTGGGTGTAAGTTTCGTATAATTTCATGTAAGGAAGAGTATATACCTTTTTTTCAAACTTTTCTTAGCACGTTAGATTTCCAACTTAGCAAGTTACGTAGGCACGATGTAAGCCAAGTGCCTTTTGTTGTTAGACCTGAATGAGGGTCATTGGAGGCGCTGGGCACAAAAAAGGTTCTGTCGAGTTTCCTAATTCTTTTTTAGGTGATCAGTGACTCACTGACTGTGAATATTTCTTCTCTCTTTAGTTTTTCACTGGGACATATTATATCTGATCTTTTCATGAAACAGTTTTACCTCTTTTATAGAGGGAGAGTAGTCCTTAAGGGACTACGGGCACGACATGGCCTATACTGTGCCGATGTGCCTAAAACTAAAACCAAACCAAACCAAACCTCTTTCTCTCCTAACTGACGATACCAACGTTGATTACATCAGAAATTGTTAATTAATAACGGAGAGAAAGAGTTAAAAGATGTGCTTTCAGTTAACAGTTATACTTGGTTTAGCCTCGTCAAACTTAGTGATAATAACAGAAATAATTTAGTGTATGGAGCGCTGTAAACATAATGTATGCTCAAGGCGCTGTGATAAGATTACAAACATAAACCTGAGAGCTAAAATGACAAACTAATCTAAAACGTTTTGAACAGATAGGTCTTAATGTTTTTCTTAAATGTAATGTAGCGGGTTGTCTGTCTGAGATCAATGGGGAGTGAGTTCTAAACCTTTGGTCCGTGAACTGAAAAAGCCCGAACAAGTCCATTGGGCGCAGTGTTCTCTGAGGAACATATGGAGTGATCCGTTCACTAATGTACAAGGGCATTTTTTTTTTATTGTAAATGCACTGATGACAAAGTGTGGTCACATTGTATACCACATTGTAGTCAATTATTGCTGTCATAGGAAGCCAATGGAGTGTGGCAAGAGAGTAGTAGCAGTCTTTTGTTTCGCAGGGCTATTTAGGCCACTTCATTTCTTGACGTATGCTACGCGCCTGTTCGCGGTGTTGGATCCAAACGATTATCAAAACACAACGAACTCAATAACACCAACGAAAGGCCGAACAATAGATGTAGAGTCGACGCTCGTTTTAAACAGTAACCACTTTAATCCTCAAAAAGGAACCGTCCGATGTCTCTGTCACTAGCCGTTGAGATATTACTTCCTAATTAACTTTTCTATTGAAAACAAGTTTCTATGTTATTGTATCACAAAGCCTTCTACTTTTTAACCTAACTTTGCGTCATCTGTAACTAATTAAAACTTTCCCCTTCTATTCCCGAAACAAATCTAACTAAATACTAATCGTGTCATAACAAGTAACAACGTTCTCGGTAGCACAGCTGGGTCACTATGATAAATACCAGAAACATTTCAACGCACTCTTTGAGGGGATAAAAAAAATATGTCATATTTGTCTGTTAACAATAAGATTCATTTGTCATTAATTAGTAAATGTTATTACTTTCTGCATCATTTTCTGTTTTGTTATAAATTATATAAACTAGCCAAGACACGGATCTATATCTTAGACTTATTTATACTTGCGCTACGCCAAAACAATGTTCCTATCATATGACTTGTATCAGTTATGTAACACGCCAATACAGTCTTCCTATCATATGACTTGTATCAGTTCTGTAACACCTGTATTTAACATAGTCAAGTAAAGTTCCTCTTTAACATATTGTGATCTATAGGGTAAATGATGTTTCTGTCGCCTACGGTTAACGAGTTACGAGGATATCATGTGGCCAGCAAAACGACCAACAGCCTTTACTGTTCGCCAACTAATATCAGGTGCCTATTAGAACTGGGTGGACTCAGAGGTACCCGAACGATCCCGATCTCTACCAGGATTCGAACCCCGGACCCCCAGTTCAGAAACGAAGCGCTTCAACGCTCAGCTTCCGCGCCTCCTTAACATAGTCAGCGTAGCTCAAAATTGTATGTATTTATCCTTTACAGATTCTAGCAGCCTACGACCGTGGCGATACAGCAGAACAAATTGAAACGATTGTCACCGAGCGCCAGCCACTATTCACTAGCAAAGGTGGACATGTTAAAAAAGTTTGCATTGAAAGTCAGGCTCTGGACAAAGCATGTCAAACCGACGACCTCATGATTTCAGAAAGCGTCTCAACAATGTCTTGTCAATGTCATCATCGCGATGCTGGAGTTTAGTAAGTTTGTTACAGCGCAAAGGGCACATCAGTCCCGAGGCTCTGAATCTTTTGGACAGTTTATTCTGTGTAGTTATCTTTTATAGAATGTTGCTGTTGTGATGGTTTTTAATAGAAAAAAAAATGTAATTGAAATCACAGCAGATTTGTAATTAAAAAATTCCAATATGCACTTATAAAAAAAGTCTTTGTATTAGCTATATAAAGCAGAAAGTAAGGCGCATGTAGTATGTATGTATGCCCAGCATAGAAAATCAAAACCACTTGATCAATCTTGATAAAACTTGGCAAAAAGGTTTCTTAGATCACGGCAGAGACTTACATATGTTTGTGGTCCCTCCCACAACTGTACGGCCTCAAAAATAAAAAGAAACACTAAATTTATCTCTATTAAAAAAAAAAAAAAAAACTGTTTCGCAAATCGGGAAAACCCATTTTTACAGTATTCCATATGTGATATGAATATGTCGGCTGAATGGGTTAAATCCATTTTCACACTCTACTTTTATTTTTATGACAAAGTCTAAAACATTTGATAGAAACATATGTTAAACATCGATCGAAATCCAATTCACTTGATCAGTGATATCCAAAGTTGGACCCTTAATGCTGCGGGTCATTTCCGGCTAGTTAGATATAAATGCTGGTTAATTCAATCCCTCAGTGAGCCATTGATGACGTAACAATGACGTTGAAACACAGACTGTCTATCCTATACTCTTAAGCGAGCAATTCTTGTATATATATATATTTATTTATTTATTTATTTATTTATTTATTTATAAATTTTATTTCGAAAACGGCTCTAACGATTTTCTTTAAAATTTCAAGGTATGTGCGTATTAGTGAGAAAAAAAATCTGAACTCATTGGCCACATCGGGAAAACTCGAGTTCGACCGTTATTTCGATATGAAAATGTCTCAATTTAATTTTGGTCAGAATAATTTATGAATGAAATGGAAAATTTATGAATGAAAGTTTTCCATGACGTAAACGGGAAAAACGCTGCTTACGTCACTAGGCTTACAATGCAAACAAGAACGAGTTTTAATGTATCAATGGACCTAATTAAACATTTGCGCACCATCTTATTGAAGATTGATTTATTATAGAACTATGGAAGGAAAGTAATGAAATTAAATGTACCGATGTATGATTAGTTATTGCGTTTTAAGTGCTCAATAAATTGTTTACACTTTAATTGCGTAGAGCGGTGTAGATTCCTCATTAATCTTCGGATTTGATGTCAAGCCTTATTATAATTATAATTTTGCTGGTAAAATTATGACCATGTGTTCATGCTTCAGTGTCTAATGTCCCGTACCAAAACAAAGGAAATGGTGATTACACAGCTGCTCTACTGCTCCTTACTTTCTCACACTGAACAAGATATCTAAACTTGGGGTTACCGTTAGGGCGTGATGACGAAAGGCCCAGGAGATATATGAATGGAGGGATGTGTAAGAGCAGGCCATACCTTTCCATGGGCTGTAGCACAAGTAGCAGTAGTATATTACCTTTCTTAGTTATAAATTATTTAACCGAGCAAGGCTCGGCCACCTGATATTTTCATTAACAAAGCGATTACCCAGCATTCTTGGACGCCTCGGAAGACTGGACGTATTTACCTCTTTCTCTCCTTTATTATTTTTGCAAGTTTCGAAAGAATTCTTCATTTTCCTCATTACTATTTCACTACCCCTGTTATCAGAGGCGGACTGGCTATATGGGCGAACGGGCAAATGCCCGGTGGGCCGGTACCAAATGGGCCGGTCTGGTCGCGACCAAAGAAAAAAAATTCAATGCAGACAACTTGAAAAAAAAAGTGATAGCAGCAAGACACAAAGGCCCAAACACGTTTTTTTTTAAAATTATTATTACAATTAGGCCTAATTATGTTTGAAATTCAACTAGAATATCAAGAAAAAAGTGTGGGGGGCTACACTATACTTTACGTATTATCATTTGCAAAACGTTA